>JAZEWT010000009.1:4025262-4051069 GCA_036362905.1 Mordacia mordax | reverse complement strand
AGCATGCTCCTAGATAGGTTGATTGGCTCGCAGGCTAAATTACCGTCAGTGCCCGGCGATGGACTGGCGTCACATCGTCGGTATATCCTTGCCTTGCGCCCTCTGTCGGCCGGGATAGGCTCCGGCTTCACCGTGACCCTGTATAGGACTAAGCGGTTTCAGACAATGAGATGAGATGAGAGGTTATGCGATGATCAAACGCAACGAGGCACGAGGAAGCACGGAGGAGGACGGTGACACACTGGGAGACATGGGGGACATGCAGGGGACACGACGATGGAAGGGAACAACACTTGGAGGGGATACGAGATGACCGCCGCAGTTCCCTACGGGCTTAATGTCCCATCTGCCTTGGATTGTTGATGTTGCTCACTGCTACGTGCTTGGCTGATGGCTCGCTATTGACCCGTGCTTGCTCAGGAACACTGCTTCCTTCCTTTAATAGTTTATTTATTTCATGTCCTTCATCGATTTGTAGTCATTGTATTGCTTAATTGACATTTGATCTCGTTGAAATGCCGTTGCCTCGACGGCTCTGTGCAGCGCTTTGTTACCCTCGGGTGAAAAAGCGCTCCAGAAGTGCAAACATCATTATTATTATTAGCATCAATAATTGCAGAGAGCGTCTCATCTCATCTCACTGTCAGAAACCGCTTAGTCCTGTACAGGGTCGCGGTGAGCTGGAGCCTATCCCGGCCGACAGAGGGCGCAAGGCAGGGATATACCCACGATAGGATGCCAGTCCATCACCGGGCACTGACGGTAATGTAATCTGCAAGCCAATTAACCTATGCAGCAGCATGTTTTTGGACTGTGGGGGGAAACAGGAGTACCCGGCGAAAACCCACGCGGTCACGGGGAGAGAACATGGAAACTCCACACAGGGAGGCACCCGAACCGAGAATCGAACCCGGGAACCTTATTATAGCGCTACTGACGGCGCCCCCGTGCCTCCCCACGTTTGTTCAGTCCATTAAAAAAAACCCCACACAATTCTTAAAATCTGTTTATCGCTGCGCTTTGTAATTACGAAACGCGCTATTCGCTCAAAAGTTTTGTTTCTTTGCGCGACCCTTAGCGCTCGCCGCGCGTTGCCGCGGCAACGCGGCCGAGTTTCCCCCGAAGCCTCGGATAGAGGCGCCCATCAGTTCATTTCGGCTTAAGAGCAGAAGAGACTTTTAAGCACAACGACCCCCCTCAAACTTAACACATCGTCGCCATGAAGGTGAACGCATTGCTCCGTCAAGCAGGATGTCGCAATGTTAAGTTAGAGCGGAGATTATCGGCGTGCTGTAGCGAGGGCCGCGGTGTCAGAGACTGGCCGCCACTTGAGACTCTCATAAAATCTTTACTAAAGTACAATTTACAACCGCTCCAGTTGTATCACTTGGTGCGCCTGTGTGTTTAAATGTATGACATCGTTTTCATTGCGCACGGATAAAGTTCGCTTTACTCATGCAGGGCAACGTGCTTGTAGTGCGGCGCTTTGAGTTTATGCTTAAATATTGTATTCACAGTACAAGTGCCTAATGAACAGTAAATATATATTTTGTTTTTTTTCCTCACTCTATATGGCATGCATTGACAATATAGTACACTGTAGTAGCTGCTTTAGTGTTTATGCAGTTATATTGTAGAAGACGCGCTGCTGCTGTTGAGGTTAATTGGTCTGCTGAGTAAATTGCTCCAAAAGTGTGCCCCGAAATATACTGGCGTCACATCCTGGGTATTCCCCCGCCTTGCGCCCTCTGTCGGCCGGGATAGGCTCCGGTGTCTCCGCGACCCTGCATAGCGTTAAGCGGGTGTTCATAATGATAAATGAATGAATGCAGCATTACAATACGATTCGTTTACAATGTAATATTTAACGAGCGTATTCGCAATGAATCTCAAGACCTCTTTTCAGCAGGATGCTACATTGGAATATTGGCCAATTCTGTTACTGTATTGACCTTTTGGAGAATGCACACCAAGCGTGACAAGTCACAGTTTGCATAGTCACGTAAAATAATAATTGCATTTCAGATGCAGCCTGCTTCGTATGACAAAATTGGGTGCAGTCAGAGTGATTTACTTGGTCAGTGGGATATGGAGGTGTATAGAGAGAATGCCACGGTGCCTGTCATCGTTGCTAACAATAAGGCATTCAGTGTGGTATCTAAGTGGGATTATTTTAACGTATTATTTCATATTCATCCAGCGTCCTTATTCTGAGTCCAATGGATTTCTGCATCTGTGCATTCACTTAATGCGCATCACACACGTGGCATTGTTTATACAATACCACTGGGACATGTTTACACATGTTTAATTACTAAAGGGTTGAACGACTGTAAGAGTCAATGAGTCAGCGTTCCTTGAGGAATGCCAATGAGATGAAACGTGTCATTGTCAGTCGTGTGAAAACTTTTTTTTCTGCTTTATTTTGTCCCAGCGTGTGTTCTCTTTAACGGAGAGGAATAACACTGGAGGTCCTCTGCTGTACAGCTGGCAGAAGACGCTTGGAAATTATCTGGCACTGTCCGGGTACCGACAGCACTTGGGGCTGGGAGTGTTACTCATCCGACCCGAATGAAATTTAATATAACAAACCTACCATAGTCACATATTTTCACAGCCAACTTTGTAATAAAGTCTGAACCTTGTGTTTTATGTGTGCTTGTATCTTTCAATATTTTGTGTAGCAATTCATTGTCGGTCTTACTTAAATAATTAAAATTGTTATTGCCAATTTGTTTCATAGTTATCTATACTGTAAAGACAAGTTAATAAAAGCCAGATTATTGTGGGTTACCACTAAATGATTGTTAAATCGGTAGTGCTCTTAAATAATGTTCTTATTTTAAACTACTTTCAATGTATATATTGCTTTACAAACCGCAGAAGGTGTTCATAATTTGCTCTTTTTTTTTATTAATTAGGCTAATCATGTAAAAATTTTGGTAGTATCTATGTGACATTGATCAGTTGCTCTATCTTCCCCTTAGGTCAGAAAGTTCTGCCAAGATATATGACCGTCATGGCCAGAAGATTGATTTGATTAACCTGCCAGGGTAAGAAGAGTTGTAAAAAACAAAAACAATCTGTGCAAGTTGTGTTTGTGTCATGTACTGATGTTTCTATTGCTTTTGTTGTGTTAATACGTTTACAGAAGGTGTTTGGGGTTTGACTGGGATAAAGATGGGGACACACTTGCATTGATTGCGGAGAAGTCCAGCAGCATTTACCTCTGGGATGCTAACACGCACAAAACTAGCCCGGTGGACAGCGGCATGAGGTAATAGAGCTACATCATCCAGGATTACTTAGACGCAATAGCATCACCAAATGTTGAACCCACTGTTTGCAATTCCACCAAAACCGCAATAGAGTGAAAAATACTATAGATATTTTATAACGAGAAGTATTACAATTATTATTATGTAGGTCTGCTTTTGTAACCAGACCCGTTGTGAGTGACTTGCATCAATTATATACCAGTTAAGCAGCTGCTCTCTGCTGCAGAGACCAGATGACATTCCTGCGCTGGGCACGCTCGTCGGCAACGCTGGCTGTTGGTACAACCAAGGGAAACTTACTCCTCTACAATCATCAAACATCCCGCAAGATACCTATTCTAGGTACGTGGCTGCCCGTAACGCATTGAAGTGACCAACTAGGGGAGTTAACTGACCTTCATTTACTCATCTCATCTCATTGTCAGAACCGCTTAACCCTGTACACGGTCGCGGTGAGCCGGATCCTATCCTGGCAGACACAGGGCGCAAGGCAGGGATATACCCACGATGAGACGCCAGTCCATCACCGGGCACTGCAGGCAATTTAGTCTGCAAGCCAATTAACCTGTGCAGCAGCATATTTTTTGGAATGTGGGAGGAAACCGGAGTGCCCGGCGAAAACCCACGCGGACATGGGGAGAGAACTCGCAAACTCCACACAGAAAGGCACCCGAACCGAGATTCGAACCCGGAACTTCGTGCTGTGAGGCAACAGCGCTACCCACTGGGCCACCGTGCCGCCCTCCCTTCATTACCATAGTACTAAAATTGACACTTTGTTATGAGCAGATATAGAATATGTAATTATCGCTTATTGCTGTTTATCTTTGTGTATTCGAAATGATTATTATATTAATATAGTATGAACATCAGGATGAGCCTGAATGTGTTCGCATTGTTGCATGCTTTATGCATAATTCGCAGGTAAGCATACAAAACGCATAACGTGCGGTTGCTGGAGTGCCCAAGACCTTTTAGCCCTTGGCAGCGAAGACAAATCCATTACTGTCAGCAACCCAGAGGGTGACACCATACGACAAGTAAGGATCCTGTAATTTTCACGCTTCACATAATATTCAATAGTTGTTTTTGTGTTAAGGTTTAGGTTGTCAGTTTAGATCATTACTTGACTGAATAAGAATGTAAGCAAGACCCTACATAATAACTTAAATTTGTCCTTAAATGTTGCCATTCAAAACGTGGTGATTAATACCTTTTAATGTGACATGATATTACTTTTTTTAACTGAGTTGAACAAAATGAACTCATGTTTTGTTCAAGAATGGTAAAAAGTAGCATTTTCAGGGTTTGATTTGTAAACCAATAACGACTGATCTGCTTTGGATGTCTGACATTTTACAACATTGTATTGTGACTTTGTTTTGCAGGCCAGCATCAGAGCAGACCCAAGCGAGATGCTTTTTTCTGTAATGAAAACTGACGAACGCAACAGCTTTGGAGAGAACACGGTCAGTCAAAAATTGCAATAGATATGTTGATACCTAGGCAGTACGGTGGCCCAGTGGGTAGCGCTGTCGCCTCACAGCAAGAAGGTCCCGGGTTAGAATCTCAGCTCGGGTGCCATTCTGTGTGGAGTTTGTATGTTCTTCCCATGTCCTCAGTGCCCGGTGATGGACTGGCGTCCCATCGTGGGCGAATCCCTGCCTTGCGCCCCGTGTCTGCCAGGATATGCTCCGGCTCACCGCGATCCTGTACAGGACTAAGCGGTTTCTGACAATGAGATGAGATATTGAAACCTGTATTTTAATGACTGAATGCCTTAAAGGCATTCATTAATTTGTTATTGAAAGTCATTCATGTAGATTGGAAAAAGTGACAATTTAGTTGTTTGCATCTCTCATGGGACCTGAACCGTACAGTATTACATCCGTATAGTGACTCAAGTTTCGTGCAAGGCTACATAATCGGCTGCTTGGCTTTCGGAAGTAGAATAGAGTGACGGCTATAATCAACAATGTATCAGTAATGTGCATCACGTGAGCATGAGCGTTTAATGTTGAAATGTTTAGAATCAATATCAGTATTTCATAAATGACTGATACTTAATGGTTGATTTTCCCATTGAACAGGTGAGTGTTTTGGTAGGAAAGAAGACCCTGTTTCTCTTTAATATGAATGATCCAGACAACCCAATTGAACTCGCCTTCCAGCAGCGTTATGGAAGCATCGTATCTTACCGCTGGTAAGGGTGTTATTTTCATATCAGCAGATCACAGCAGTAATACTAATACTTTAATCTATACATGCAAAACTTGTTCTCTAACGCAAATATTTCAGTGTATGAGTACTGTTTGCCAGCACAAAGATGTAAAAAAGAGAAGCGATTTTACCATGTATTACAATCGCTGGCAATTATACAGGTGTTAGGATCTTAACACACCAAATAGATGCTTTTCCAGTTTGCAAAAAAACATATATACTTGTGGTAAAATATGCACAACAAAACTGTTTTGATAATGCGTGCGTTGTCCTTGAAACTGATTGGCCTACAGCAGAGAATGGCTTTTTATGTATCTTCGATCTAAGCGTTAGCCAGGTTGCCACAATTATATGTGGTTTTTGCAAACTCTACAATTTGTGAAAAGTGTCTATTTGGTGTTATAAGTTCTTTACACCTGTATAATTACCAGCAATTGTAATACATTTTCTCTCTTTTTACTTTATTTTGACAAAACGTACTCCTAGACTAAACAGCTCGACCTGAGCTATTAATGCAAAGATATTGCCTTGTCCTGAGCTGACTTGTCTTTTAGCTGACTTGTCTTTTAGCTGACTTGTCTTTTAGCGACACCTGACTAACACTTAGATCTAGACCTAATAGAAAGTCATTATCTGATGTGGGCTAATCAGTTTCAAGAACAATGCATATATTATCAAAGCATTTTTGTTTGCAAACATTTCATTTTTTAAAATCCAAAACATCTGGAAAGCTCAGTTTGCTCTCTTTCACACCTTGATAATTCACGCTGACAAAGTAATATCGTAACTTTTTAAATAAAGTTAGTAAAACACACCTTACCAAGCACCTTTATTTCCACCACAGGTACGGCGATGGGTACATCATGATTGGCTTCTCCCAAGGTTACTTCGTGGTGATCTCCACGCACATGCGCGAGATTGGCCAGGAACTCTTCCAGGCTCACAACCACAAGGACAGCCTCACCTCCATTGCCATCTCCCAGTCGCTAGGAAAGGCAGCCTCCTGCGGAGACAACTGGTGCGTGTGTCCACAAGCAAACACAGTAACAACATAATTGCATTAAACCATTGCTACTGATGTTGGTTTCATTGCTTGAATAACACCTTGTACAATGTGTATTGTTGGCGACTTGCAACTTAAGTGTACGTTTAGAGCATATATAGAAGGCAAGGTGATGATACACTTGTGTTTTTTTTACTATTGCCATCAGCATCAAGATTCATGACCTTTCAGAGCTAAAGGAGATGTATGCCATTATCACCCTCGATGATGAAATCAAAGGTATTATTCGACATGTTGATGAAACGCAACACTGCAACACAGCTTGTGTAGTGCTCAAACATAAACTTACTTGTCCGTAACTACACAAAATTATTATTAACAAAGCACTTCTGATTCTATGTAAGTCACACTTGCATTGTTTGAAATATTACAAGTAGAAAATAGCATTCAAAAAGGCTCTAACAAATAATATGTGTTTCCTGCTTCCAAATATTACTTTCTGTGAAATGGTCCTGTTTTGACATAGCTAAATTCAACTTTTGTGTAAATCTGTCCAACCAAAGTTAATCTGCTTGGTGTTTTTATGAAGAATGCTTTTCACTAATATGAGTCAAACCTTCAGCAGGAATACCAATAGTACTGCTATCTGTAAGTTCATTTCATTGATAACGTCTGGCCTTTGTCGTTAATGAAATCAACACACCGACATGTGTGTGTTAAAGGTCTGGACAAGCTGGCATGGACGGATGATGGGCAGTTGTTGGCGATCTCCACACTGCGCGGCTCACTGCACGTGTTCCTTACCAAGCTGCCTGTATTGGGGGACACATATGCGACGCGAGTTGCTTACCTCACTTCCTTATTGGAAGTCACCATTGCCAACTCAGTGGAAGGGGTGAGCAGCCAATGCTGACTGTCTCATCAGTGCACAGTTGCAACCACTTTTACAATTCCAAAATCAATCTTTGTTGGCCAGTCAAACAGAGCTAGTAAAACACTGTGGGGTTGCTCTCTTATACACCGGTGTGCTGAGATAGTAAATGGATAGGCGCGTTTCTATTCACATGACAACCCCCTTACTGATTGGCCGTGTCGGTTGGTGCAGGGTTAAAGGACACTATTTTATAATTTTTTTACGTGACTTGACCCAAAAATGAATTACATCGAGAGCTAGTTAACATTGAGTTTCTTACTTCTAGCAACGCTTAGCCGTGTGCTTTAATGTAAAGTCTTAGAATAATTTAGTCTCTTTCCTTAACTACAGCAGTGATTTATAAATCAGGCGACATTCCAGTACTGTACCGTAAACGACACTATTTTATAATGTTTTACGTGACTTGACCCAAAAATGAATTACATCGAGAGCTAGTTAATGTTGAGTTTCTTACTTCTAGCAACGCTTAGCCGTGTGCTTTAATGTAAAGTATTAGAATAATTTAGTCTCTTTCCTTAACTACAGCAGTGATTTATAAATCAGGCTACATTCCAGTACTGTACCGTTAAACAAGTCTTCCTCCGTTGAATATGTTCAACCAATGAGGCAAGCATGCAGTGCACATGGACTTGAAATGGTTGGTAGATGTCCCGCACTGATGGAAATGGCATAGGAATCAGGTGGCCTTGTTTGCGACAATTTATAGAGAATGACTTGCGTTAATCTTAGTGATTGTGAGGTTAACAACGATCTTGATAAAAACGTATACTCGTTGTGCGACGACACGCTGTTGTTGTGCAATGAAGTGCATTTATCATTGAATTGTTTGAGTAAATATGGCTTTCCTGAGTCTTTGCAAATAGAATCGCGTGTTTACGTCCTTTGTTACATAACCAGGAGCCGCCCGTGATCGTCGCCATTGATGTGGAGCCCAACTTCATTGCTGTCGGGCCCTACCACCTGGCCGTGGGCATGAACAATCGCGCATGGGTGTATGCTCTCAGCGAGTCTGGTACGCTCACATATTGACAGCCTCTGACAGTGCTCCTTCAGAATGAGTGTTATAGACGTAATGTAAATAAATAACTGTTTTTTATTATTATTATTACACTTGTTAGTTTTGTAGTCGTCACCCAAAATGCACCCGTTCTTTGACGGATTCTCCATAATCAAGGTGGCTTGAGTCCGAGTAGTGCTTTGATAACACCTGCATAATCGCCAGATACAGTAAAACCTGTTGTAATCTTATATATGTATACTGGCAAAAAAGTACCCATAGCGTTAACAGATCCAGACGATGGTTGATTTGCATTGTGCACGTGTGGGATCTGTGCTCAGGTGCAGTCGAGCGGCTCAAGGACCGTGAGTACCTGGGCACAGTCAGCAGCATGCGTCTGAACGCTGATTATGCTGCCGCTCTGTTCGAGGGAAAGGTCCAACTGCACATGGTGAGTGCATTGCAGGACCGACACGGCAGCTTCTAGCTGCAGATTTAACTTGCTCTCATATAGCACAAGCAGTAATGTAAATGGGACTGGATCCTAAAGGGTGTTCTCATGCCCCCGACATCTTGATGTTGTCTGCAGTACGTTTTTATTTCTAACTCCGATAGCAGTTGAAAATAGGTTTTATGACTTACAAACTATGTTGAATGGGACTCAGGCATGTGGGTTGAGTAGATTGCTGTTGACAATGTGTACCTTTCCTTACAGACAATAAGTTTAATCTTTGTCACTGAGGTTTGTGTGAAGTCATACTAGATTTTTAGATACATTTTATTCACCATTTTAGTTTTTTAATAGATAACAAACAATTTGTATTTTTTTTCTGGTTGATCGGCAAGGTACAGTAGGGAGGAAACTGAAAGGTAGACTGTGTCCCGAGCACACTAATAAACACTTTCAGCTGTGTCAGTCATGGCTAAGCAACACATGTTTAGCATTAGTCTGGCTGTTGTAAAATATGTGCTCTCTTGGGTAGTAGAGCCTTTGTGGGCACTTTTCAAGGTTGTTTGCGGTGACGCTAGGTTGAAGCACAGGGTCCCGATGGCCAGGAGGAACGTGAGACACGGCTCTTTCCCAGCGGAGATGATCGAAGCCGTATTGCGTGTCACGCGCTCACGGCCGACTTCCTGATCTTCGCTACAGACGTGAGCCGCAGACTTCCACGTGCACACACGGCGCGACGCTTGTGCACGCACGGGCGTGTACTCATGCGAGATACAGCTCGAATGACACAACGAGATTTGCTGTAAAAATAGCCGCGGACGATGTGCATAGCTCCATTTTTTTTAGTGCGTATTCCATATATTGAGAGAATTCAGAGACTTGCTCTCAAGAGCTGCTCTTTCTGGAGAGCCGTGTTGAGCGTTCTTCCTCTCTCCTTCGCAATGATTCGCCTCCCAAAATGGAGGCATCATTATTAGCCTGAAAATGCTTCCAACGTAGGAGGTGAAACATTTGCGAATGAGCGAGGAGAAACGCTTGACACGATTGACTGGAAAGAACATCCGTTATGAGTAATTCTCATGCATCGAGTCATGAAAACCTACATCAATACAAAATAATTCACTGCCAAAAAACATATTCTTGTATTGTTACATTGTAGCTTGTACTTTTGATAGTTATTATTTTGTGTTTGCTTTACACTCCTTCATCTCTCTGTGCATGTTACTTACAGGCCGGTGGCATATTTTATTTTTTCCTGGAGGATTGGCAGTTTGTAAACGAGTTTAAGCACGTGGTTGGCATCCGCAAACTCTTCCCAGACACAAGTGGAACTCAGTTGGTCATCATTGATGACAAATGTGATGGCTACGTCTACAGCCCGGTGAGTAACTCATTTCAAGATGACACATCCACACATTGCATTGTACAAGTACAACATTGATTGGCCATTTCTCATCTCATTATCTGAAACCGCTTAATCCTATATAGGGTCACGGTGAAGCCGGAGCCTATCCCGGAAACACAGGGCGTAAGGCAGGAATACACCCGACGACGGGACGCCGGTCCATCGCCGGTTTACATTTTTTTAATTTCAAAATATGATGACCAGTAAATTATGTCCGGGTGTTAAATAGTTCACTGTAACTATACTTATTTATAGCATGTCATTCATATGTTACAGTAACGTAAACAATGTGTAATGTGTTCCTTTTTCCGTGATTACCATAGATTTGATGGTTTGAAAGTGAATGTATTAAATAATAATTTCATGCAAGAGTATTAATTTGAATACAATTAGGTGAGGGTTTTCTCTGACGTCTCTACAAAGCTGTATGTTTGTGCTGGTGATATTCAGGTCAATGACTCACTGTTTGAGATCCCCAACCTATCACCCACCATCAAAGGCATCCTGTGGGAAACTTGTCCCCTGGACCGTGGAGTCTTTGTAGCTTACGATGATGACAAAATATACACGTATGCCTTCCACAAGGACACCATTGCAGGTACTGAGAAACTGAAATTCATAGTTCACTTGAGTTTCAATGAAGGAGCAATACATTTCTTGCACGGCTTTAGCCCACTTTGTCAGTGCACTTCTACGTGTAATTGTTGTTCTTTGCCCAATGCCAACAGGGTCCAAAGTTATCTTGGCAGGTGGCACCAAGTTGCCGTTCTCCCAGAAACCCCTACTGCTCTACAATGGAGAGCTGACATGCCAGACGGGCAGTGGAAAGACTAACAACCTCTTGCTGAGTTCGCACGCCTTCTTGGGCCCCATGGTCGATAGGCCTCAGGCCGAGTGTGCCCGATTGCTTACTCAGAGCCTCATGCTGCGCAGGTTATTGCTCCAACGCGAAGACTCAGACACACGTAACACGCACACATGTCACTGAATTTTTTCAAAGTAATGACTATTGGATTTGTAAATGAAGGACTGAAATGCACGCACTGCTGTTTTTCACACTGTTGCTTTCTGTTAGGTTTAAGGATGCGTGGACGATATGTGAACAGCTGTCAGATTCAGCAGCGTGGAATGAGTTGGCTCGCACTAGCTTGTATCACATGGAGGTGGAGTTTGCCATCCGTGTGTACCGCATGCTGTGCAACGGTGGAATGGTGCTGGCACTGGAGAGTATCAAGGTTTGGCGTTTTGACCCAATTAAACGCTTTGACCATTGCTAAAGGATTAAGTGGAACAATGGTAACATGTTACAAAGTCCGTTAATTATTTAATAGTTTGTTTACCTGTAACGGTTGTATTGTATGACACCAGCTATGCTGCTGTGTTCTGACCACTTTGATCAGGGAGTGGAGGATCACAATCTCCTTGCGGGGCACCTGGCCATGCTGAGGGAAGACTTTAACCTAGCACAAGATCGTTTCCTCTCCTCCAGTAATCCGGTGGCTGCGTTAGAGGTAATGGGTGAAGTAGAATAATTTAAGCTTTGCCAAGCACACATTTATATTTTCTCACCATAGATTTTTTTATCTAGACTGTAGCTGATGTGTTATATGCCATGAATGTCTATACGCTAGCACAGTCTATATCGATTTTACATGATAGTTTAAATAAGCAGCACAAATAACTTCATTTGTTTTGATATAAAAAAAACTCTTTAAGTCTGCGTAATTTGCCAGCTTGTATTCTTTGGTCTGATGCATTCACAGTTTACACAGAAAACATATACTGAGGTATGTTTTCACGGTTCAACGCATGTTGCTTGCAAGAAAGACAATGGAAAGGGAGAAAGGAAGGGCCTGGAAGAAAAGGGGGATGACGACTTATCGGACACAGCACAGCCACATACAGCACTCAGTCCCAGGATGCCTGAGGATGCCTCCAACGTGGGAGACGAAGGCTCGTGAAAGAGAGAGGAGTAGCGCTCGACAGGGCTATCCCGAAAGAGCAGCTTTTGGAAAGCAGTGATCTGAAAAATTGCATTACAGAGCTTTGTATAAAATCCACGAGGACTCTTCATTCCAGGACAGCATGGTGGCGCAACGAGTAGCGCTGCTGCCTCACAGCAGGAAGGTCCCGGTTCGGTTCCCGTCTTGGGTGCTTTTCTGTGTGGAGTTTGCGTGTTCTCTCTCTCCGTGTCCACATGGGTTGTCACCCTCACCATCCAAAGACACGCTGCTGCCTAGGTTAATTGGCCTGTTGAGTAAATTGCCCCCCAAAACAGTGCCATTTGGAGGTACTGCAATAGCACCGCCTTGCACCCTGTGTCTGCTGAGATAGGCTCCGGACCCACGCAGTCCTGTACAAGATTAAGCAGGTACTGATACTGAATTGATCTTTATAGTCCTCTTGAATTGTTTATGTTCTACTATTAATATTATTTCTTATTACTCTCGTGTCTCTGTGGGCATGAGCAGATGCGTAGGGATCTACAGAACTGGGACAGTGCCCTTCAGCTGGCCAAGCGTTTGGCCCCAAACCAGATCCCGTTCATTTCTAAGGAGTATGCAATGCAGCTGGAGTTCACGTAAGTTCACAGCTGCTGAGCCACTTATTTGGAATCACATTTCCTAATTTGTTCAGTGTGGAAGAGTGACAAACTCTAATCATTCATTTGGTATTCCTTTTTGTACAGTGGAGACTACGTGAATGCACTGGCACATTATGAGAAAGGAATAATTGACGACAACGATGTAAGTTTAATTTATGCTCTATAATTCCCACTGTTGATGATATTAAAAAGGCTGCTGCAAAGTAATATGGAATGCTACTTTACAGAAACTATTGGTGTATCAGTACTCGGTCTATGGGGGTATAGTTGTATTGGACAGCGAAGGACATCAAAGTTGACACAAACAATATATTCTTCGTAATGATGTCGGTTTTCACGGCTCCATGCATGATGATTGCTTCGAAAAGCTGCTCTCTCGGGACAGCCGCGTCGATGGCATATCAACCTTGGCCTTTGCTCAGCACTGTGCTTCGGATTGTTGATCTCATTATATAGGGTCACGGTGAGCCGGAGCCTATCCCGGAAACATAGGGCGTAAGGCAGGAATACACCCGACGACGGGACGCCGGTCCATCGCCGGGCATTGCGGGACAATTTTAGTCTGCAAGCCAATCAACCTATCCAGGAGCATGCTTTTGGACTGTGGGAGGAAACCGGAGTACCCGGCAAAAACCCACGCGGACACGGGGAGAGCATGCAAACTCCACACAGAAAGGCACCGGAGCCGAGAGACTCGAACCCGGGACCTTCTTGCTGTGAGGCGTCAGCGCTGATAATGACTCAAACTCAATGGTAGCGTGAAGTCTGCGACCCAAAACAAACCAACTTATATATGCACTTCCAATCAGTAACAATTGTACATAGGGGCCAGCTAGCCAGATTGCATTAGGATCAGGCTTTATAGAATGGCATCTGGCTACAGTCGATTTGGCACGTATGTGCACTATTTTGTTATGCGCACCAAGCCTTACCACATGTAACTGCAGAGCTGCCAACAAACAGCCAGTCACATTGGCGAGGACTGCCCCTGGTGGCGCAGGAAGGTTGATTAAAAAGTTTATCAAACTTCCGTTTTTATATTGAGCCTCGATATCAAACTCAAGAAGAAAATGATAACAAACTTCTGTTCCTGGCCGCGGGTCTCATGCGCCCAGTATGTGGAGCACAATGAGGCGTGTCGGGCCGGCGTGGCTCGGATGGCCTTGCGCATGGGAGACATCCGGCGCGGCGTCTCGCTCGCACTCAAACATCCAAGCCGCGTGCTCAAGCGGGACTGTGCTGTCATCCTGGAGAGCATGAAGGTGCGAAGCTGTGCTGCGATATGAACCAGTGGTGCAGAGTTAACAAACACAACCAATTGTTCAGACTCTACGGGCAGATGTTCTCTGTAATGTCATCAAATATAGGAGGATTATTTGGTGGTCACTGATTGGAGTTTGTTCTCAGGATTGCATGGTAATGAGTATACGCAGCCACGTAATGTTGTATCCATTAAAATTGATGCTTATACTCATGATGCATTTACTAAATGTATATAGCCGTTGAATTGGTATAAATGAGGCAAATTCTACAGTATGAATTGATAAAAACGAATTCTTGAATCGAATCGTGACCCCAAATGATGACTAGTCACTACATGAAGGAGTCTGGTGCCGTGGGTGATAGTGATTCCCAAATGAAATACCTTTTCTCTCCGTGTTCTCTCTCCTGAATATAAATAAGATCTGTTTTTTGTTGTTGTTGGCACAAAGCACTGCTTTTTGTAGACTGTAAGTAATAAATAGTTTAGATCGTTTCATAAACATAATTTTGCTTTTCTTGTAGCAATTCTCAGAAGCTGCCCAGCTGTACGAGAAGGGGCAGTACCATGACAAAGCAGCATCAGTCTACATTCGCTCCAAAAACTGGTACACAGCATTTAACTGCCCCTATTACGTAAGCAAATACGCTTAGCACTTGCACGTGTGATTGGCATGGAATTCACATTGATATTTCTGTGGTAGGGCCAAGGTGGGAGAGCTCTTGTCGCACGTTACCTCTCCCAAAATCCACCTGCAATATGCCAAGGCCAAGGAGGCAGATGGCAGGTGAGGCAATTAGGACTGTTTCACATGATGTAACAAACCACCACTCCTATAGCCTCATCTCATTGTCTGAAACCGCTTAGTCCTATACAGGGTCACGGTGAAGCCGGAGCCTATCCCGGCAGACACAGGGCGCAAGGCAGGGATACACCCACGATCGGACGCCAGTCCATCGCCGGGCACTGCGGGGCAATTTAGCCTGCGAGCCAATTAAACCTATGCAGCAGCATGCTTTTTGGACTGTGGGAGGAAACCGGAGTGCCCGGCGAAAACCCACGCGGACACGGGGAGAGCATGCAAACTCCACACAGAAAGGCACCCGAGCCGAGAGATTCGAACCCAGGACTTTCTTGCTGTGAGGCGACAGCGCTAACCACTGACTCCTATAGCCGACATTTGCTAATCGTGTCCCTTTCTTTATATCACTTAATAACGTGCAAGAGTTGCGTGAAATTCCATTTCAGTACAGAACCATAAACCACATGTCGCGATGACTTAATAGCGTGATTGCTATCGCTTTGTGAACAAATGCATTTTGACAGCAGTATTTATTATCGATCACAATAGAAATAAGGTTAATGAACTATCATGTGTCCGAAAACAACGTGTAACAATACAGTTTGGATTCACATAGTTTCTAAATGTGACTGCAGCTTGATATAATTTGCAGATATAGAAGGTGTATTTTAATGCAGCAGCGGAAAACAGGAGGCTTTAATCTTGACTTCAACTGGGTACGGGGTCTACAACATCGATGGCTGGAAGGAGGGAGTTTGTGATCACTGGCATGATAGAGGAGAGTGAGTGACATCGTACTGGGTGAAGGCTGACTGAGATTTGACAAAGATCCTTGTTTGCTGGAGTGAAGAGCATATTGGGGAGTAGTTTGAGATGAGAAGGAAGCGATTGGCAAGGGTGAGTCTGTCTGGATTTTATTGATGGTGAAGGTGTTTTCGAATTTTTTTGAATCTCAGTAGCATCTGCATTATTGACAAAGGAGGATGTGGGAGATGTGCATATGGAGGTATGTCTTCCAGTGTTTTAATGCGGGAACATGGCCTCTGGATCACAAAAAAATTCCAAGGTTTCCCACAGTGTTTGCCACTCCAACCTCACACTTAAGGAGTTGTATGCTTAAACTGGAGTTTTTACTCGGAGTTTGAACGTTTTATTGGTGAGGAGTAATTCTTTTTTTTAGCAACATTTATCTGGCATTGTTAGAAACAATCTAAGGTGAGATTGTGTCAAAAGCACGATATGCGTGTGGACACTTAGGTTTGGTTTATGGATCCAATGGTGAGGTGTTTTCAATTTTCATCAGCATTGACGTGATTGTCAACATTATACCTGTAGATCATTTTTTAAAGGAGAGGAGATATATGGAGAAGAGTGGGGGAGCTGAGGATTCATCTACATGCACAGTGTGTTGACTTTGCTACTGTGTATCGTGTCATCGGGTTGCAGATACAAAGAGGCGGCGCTGGCCTATGAGAATGCCAAGGACTACGATGCCATGATCCGTGTGTTGCTCGACCACCTCAACAACCCCGAGGAAGCGGTGCGCGTCGTGCGCGAGACCCAGTCCATTGAGGGCGCCAAGATGGTCGCGAGGTGTGACGCGGCACCTTTGTTGCACAGAGCGGCAGCACAACAGCGTCATGCAGCAGAATGCTGACACAGTATTGCAACTTCTGCCATCTCCCCTCTGATTACTTTGTGCTCTTGCTCCTTGACTTTCAATAATAACATAAAGGTAGGAGCAGTATTAACATTACCAGTGGCAGAAATATATTCATTAAACTATGAAAAGATTTTTTTTTCCCAATGAGGGTCCTGATTAGTTTGCATAATTTCAGCTACCAAACACAGTGTTAAAAGTCCATTGCAAATCACAATGCAAAAAAAATACAATGAAAGATCTATGTTTCCGGGATAGGCTCCGGCTTCACCGTGACCCTATATAGGATTAAGCGGTTTCAGATAATGAGATGAGATGAGATCTATTCGTTTCAATGTAAGTGTTTATAAGAACACGTACCATAGATCCATGCAAATAAAAAAGCACAACAGTGAGGTAGGCTTACACATCATCGATGTTAGTGATCTTTGAGTGAATTATTGTAATCAGGCACCGTACGATAATGTCCAAGAGGTTGGTCATAGAGTTTGTATGCCCAGAGGAATGGACACTCGATGCGCACTTGTCATTGCCGGACTGAGAGCTCGTGTGCTTTTGTTAATAGGTTCTTTCTGCGTCTGAGCGATTATGGTTCCGCAATCCAGTTTCTGGTCTTGTCCAAGTGCAACAACGAGGCGTTCCAGCTGGCACAGCAACACCAGCAGATGGAGGTGTACGCTGACATCATTGGTAGGCAACGGTTGCTCTGCAAGCTAGCTCAAGGGATAGAATGTTGTCTCATTGCTACTAGTCGGGGTTGTATGATGTCACGTCACCCAATGACATTGAACGTGACCACATATAAACACACCGAGGTGTACATTGAGGCTCAGTGTGTTTTTACTAGCGTTAACACTATGCAGAAAATACATCGATAGATACATTGGTAGATGCACAGGATGTGTATTATTTTAAACACTGTTTTTTTTTTAATCGTGGTAATTTATACAATAGCACTGCATTTTATCCGTTTATTTTTTATTTTTTCAGGTGGAGATGCCACTCTTGAGGACTATCAAAGCATTGCGGTGCATTTTGAGAATGAGAAGAAACACTTTCTGGCTGGGAAGTTTTTTCTGTTGTGCCAGCAATATTCCAAGGTATACATTTGGACGAATAATCTAGGCAGGAACGTTTCTTTGGACGGTGGGAGGAAACCGGAGTACCTGGCTAAAGCCCACGCGGGCATGGGGAGAACACGCAAACTCCACACAGAAAGGCACCTGAGCCAGGAATCTTTTGTATTTAAAAAAATCCAAATGTTGTATCCTAAAACATGCATTTGTTAATCAGCTCTATGTTCAATGCACACACTACAGCATTTTAGACATATAGCCTGCAGTGTTGTCAGGCATATCTCTGTTCTTTTACAGGCACTGAAGCACTTTCTGCTTTGCCAGGGAGCAGACAATGGGCAGGCCATTGATATGGCCATTGAAACGGTAATGGTCTACACATGCATTTGACATATTTCTAGTTATTCGGAACTTACCGTAATTACAACTTATTTATTTTATCCATGGTTATCATTGTGGTACACCTGTTCCATTCACAGAATGAAGTGTTTTAGTTGTGGTTCACTTATTTATTGGGACACAGTGAAATGTATGGGAAAATAGAAAGATATTGATCCTTGTTTAATGTACCCCAAGGTTGGAAGGGCCAAAGATATGATGCTGACAAATCAGCTCATTGATCACCTCATGGGAGAGACGGACGGGATGCCAAAGGTAAAACGCATTCTGCATCGATTCCCTTTCATGGTTAAGACCAGTTCCTGGATATCCGCGTTAGATGTGGCTAGGTGCAGTATCTGTATGCTGCATGAAAATCAAATACCTTCCTGCTTCTACAAAGATTCAGCCCTCCACAGTAACGCTGGCACCTTGGTAAAGGTTCTTAAACGTACATCCTTATCTTGTTCTGTTGCTTAGCTCTGTAACTGCAATACTGTTACAATAATTGATAGTGTTAGTGTTATGGTGTATTCTTGTTTGTGTTGGTTGTTTTACCTATTTCTTGTGATCTATTTGCCTTGGCTGCTTGCCACATTGACCTGTTTTCTTCTTTGCACCATGCTCCTTTTATTCCGTCAGTGCCTCGCGGTGAGTACCGCCTAGTGTCCCACCAAACCGCAGCGGTGTAGCACGATCAATTAAACAGGATGTGCTCTAATTGCCAGCTCAACGATGCTCTGTTTGTAGACTGATTTTGCTTCTGTGCAAACAAGAGTTGTTGTATTCTTAGTATAAATTGTATATCAGCATCACCCACTACATTTTGGAGAGCATATAGCATAATACATCCCTTCATGAAAAAAAGGCAACTCAGAACTGTGATATCGTAGCTGCATAACCAATTTTTGTGACCTTGAGTGTTTTGCAATTGTTTGAAGCGTAATACGAATAAGACACTTTAAAATTAGGCACTCTATTGGAGCATTGTCTAGTGGCATTTTATGAAAATGTATGGGAGTGAGAACTAAGACATAACTAATGTGCCATAATTACTTGACCATATCTTTCTATTGATTTTTAGTGTAGCAAAGCTTGAAAAATGTGTTGGACTGCCCAAGGAAGAAAGCAGGGGCGATATATTTTAAAGTTCTCATCCTGCAATTGACAGAACAATTATCAACCATCTTTGTAATTTTAAAGATTTAAACTAAGGGTGTATTTTTTATTACTCCCAAATTTATATCCAGTATGCACTGTAAAAACCTCGATTGATTGACAAACAATAATTATAATTGGAATAACTTACAGCATATTTTTGAATGCAGCAAACCATAACATTAATTTAGTATTTTTGCTTAATTCCACATATGCCAGCTCTGAGAACAAAATATTTTTTTCAGTTGTCATGTAACAAAGGACATAAGCATAGGTGAGATATCTAATACTTATAATAAAAAAATGTAAGGAACATTATTTTCTAGGGGCTATTCTCTGACTCAAGGTAATGCTGTTTCTAATTTTAGCAGTTTCAAATGAAAATATATTGATTTCATGATCTAACACCATCCAGCATAAGTGGAATATAATTTGGAGATAAATGTGAGACGTTAATGCATTGCTAAAGCAGGTTCTGCTCTCTGTATTGTTCTGAGCTTCGAGCCCCATCACAATTCAATGTTATGTGTGTTCTCATTCTGTCTCCCAGGACGCCAAGTACCTGTTCCGGCTCTACATGGCACTCAAGCAGTACCACGAGGCAGCACGTACAGCTATAATCATCGCTCGCGAGGAGCAGGCTGCTGGTGCAAACACGGGCAGCGCGTGAAGCCTGGCGCAAGCTACTCTGATAGAGCACTGTTTCATAGATTTCAAAAAAAAATGTTTAAATCCTACATTACCAATTTAGCGAGTGATTATAAATAAAAATACATTTCATTTTAACTGTTATGCCTTTAACCCAGAAACAAGTCTCATGACCTGTATGGAGTTGGCCGGTCCTTGATGTAATTTGTTAATGGAAAGCACCGCTCAGCGTTCGCCTCTTGCTGTTGTCGCAGGAAACTACCGAAGCGCACATGACATGCTGTTCAGCATGTACGTGGAGCTGAAAGCGCAGCAGATCCGTGTCCCAGCCGAGATGGCCACCAACCTCATGATCCTGCACAGCTACGTGTTGGTCAAGGTAGGGGCCCCATTAACCCTTACTGTGCATCATTAACATTGTTACAAGTAAAGGTTTGCATTCTTTATATTTCAACAGCACCTGCCTGATTTCTTTTATTTTCTTATTTCAGTAGTTTACAGCATAGGCATAACCATTTCCTATTGGCCATTCAAATAGGCCACAGTGGTTACTGTAGTTCTTTCCCAGCAACCCGAGTAATATGTATTCTAATGATTTATTAAAATTGGTTTCCACTGTGCTCTAACCATGCCGTTTGAGATGTGTTTTCAAACAATCTTCACCATTTTGAGTTTTGATTTGTGTTGACGCTTGCTTTGGTTTTTTGAGACATCCACAAGAATTCTGAGCAATATTTGACACACATGAGAACGTGTGCAAAATGTTGCCGTAAGTTCTGTTGACGTGGAATATGGTTGCGCACAGATGCACGTGCGACGCGGCGACCACATGAAGGGAGCTCGCATGCTCATCAGGGTGGCCAACAACATCAGCAAGTTCCCGTCCCGTGAGTCACTGGCGTTGCAGCAGCTGCTTAAGTAGTTGAGGATTTGTAAAAAAAGGAAAACGGAATCATTTATGATTGCAAACTTTGATTGTGTTTTTTATAACCATTGGTTACATATATGCTCAGTGGTTAAGTGTGTGATGCATAATAAAATGAAATGTTAATGTCAGTAACTTTAGTTTTGATAACCTTTACGGGTTCAGCACCTGTCAGAACTCTGTTTTTTTTAAGCAATGTAGTTCATAGAAAGGAATGATCATGCATACGGTATAGGCATGGCTAAAAGCGCATGTGAATAGTTTAAGCTGCAATGTAACCACGTGTGTATGTTCTGCACTCATTCAAGTGTCTTTGATTCTCTTGTTTTGCTCCACCATGTCTGGGAGCAGACATCGTGCAGATCCTCACGTCCACAGTGATCGAGTGCCATCGTGCGGGCCTCAAGAACTCTTCCTTCAGCTATGCTGCCATGCTCATGCGTCCCGAGTACCGTGCCAAGATCGACCCCAAGTACAAGAAGAAAATTGAGGCCATCGTCAGGTCAGTTTCACGCCAAATTTCTCATTCGCCATAAAAATAATGATAATTTTCATCATCAGCTCTTGTTTATGCACTGCTGGATGGACCTTCATGTCGTCGTTGCCCCCTCACAGTTCAGTGCTGTTATCATCTCACTCCCACACTTCAACTGACCTCACAGCACTATCTCTTCAGCGGTCGTCAAGAATTTCATCACTCGATGTGTTGTTCCCAAGCTCTTGGGCTAATCTTAAATTTCAATTGTGTATTTTTCAAGATCTATGTGCTCTTTTTTAAGCCTGTAATTTTAAGTGTGAATCGCCTCACGTTTCTTTGTGCAGTTACAAGAAAGTGCATTAACTATAAAAATTATATCGGCTTGATTCATACCTTTGTTAAAATGCCCTCGGCAATATGGGGAGAAAAGGTTTAACTTTTGTGGTGCGAATGTAACGCAATTACTTCATTATTTAGTTTTCGTTCATCTATGTTACTTTTTAAATTGATTGACTTGATTGGATAACTGCTGAATTCGTCCGACAGGATTTTTGCAGTGTTCATTTTTTAATTGCGTGATTATATGCCACTTATCCCTGTGTGGTTACACAGGAGGCCAGACACTTCAGAGGCCGATGAACCATCAAGTCGATGCCCATTCTGTGGCTTTCAGTTGCCTGAGTGTGAGTTACTTTGTCCAGACTGCAAGAACACCCTGCCTTACTGCATCGCCACGGTGAGCAAACATCTTTATAGTGATCATAGTCACATCAGTGTGTATGCCCTTTAAACTGTGAATACAGCATGTAGACCATACTAGTAAAGGATTACTATTTGTTTATACTCTTGAAGTTAAAGTTCCTATAATTTTGACTTCTCTGTCTTCATTTAAGCTAATTGAATTGTGTTCCGGCCATTTCAATTTAGTTTCATTACCTCTTAAGTGTGTAGTAGAAGAGTAAATCATTCAACGCAAGCGGGTATCCCAATGCTATGCAGTTTAACACCCCCACCCTCCCTGTCTTGTGAAAGTAACTCACCCCCTCCCAACAATAAGGAAACAAAAGAGTTCCGCAAAGCCTATTGTAGTCTTGACTTTTTGTTTTAGTTCACATGTGAGACATGTGAGAGAGGCTGAGAAAAACCAAGAACAATGATGGAAATATGGAAGGTGACATCTCTGTGAAGCTGTTGCTGTTGATACCTGTTGTACATCTGTGCGGTGTTGGTGGCATTTTGCAATAAGGTATATTGATTTTAAAAAAGCAATCAGGCTTAATGTTCTTCTGCAGTATTGAAAATACAGTATTTAAACACGGGGTTTTATCTGAACATTGCACGCAGGGCCGCCACATGGTCAAGGAGGACTGGGGCATCTGCCCCCACTGCAGTTTCCCAGCACTGTACTCAGAATTCAAGAGGTGAGGGCTCACTCTGCTATGAAAGTATCTCATGTATGTCCAGTCTTGTCATCATAACCACCACAGCAATGAATAGTGATGCTGCTGCTGCATTTGCGGGTACTGTTCATGAATCGAATTGCCGTTTATTGATTTGATCCTCTTAAACCTTACAGTTTACTCGAAAGTGAGAGCACCTGCCCAATGTGTTCGGAAAGGGTTGGAGCGGAGCAGATTAAGAAGCTCGAGGATCCAAGTGCCTACCTGCATCCCGACGATGCGGATGATTGAGTCTTTTCACTATTTCAAAATGCCGAGCAAATGTGAAGTCTAATTTTATATTTATATCATTTTTCACGTGTGTATTGTGAAGACCTTCATTTGTAAATCAGTCGAGCTATGTACATTACAAGCAAAGTGATTTTTAATGTGTACCTTAGAAACAAAAAACAACCCCTTTATATCAGACCTTGTGTTATGGTTTGTAGTGTGCACATATTGTAAAAAAAATAACAAATATAATTATTTCAAACACTATGACATCTCTGCTCATTTATTGATGTCCCCTGTTTCACAAAGAACATATCCATATTTTCAAAAGGCCTATGTAAGTTTAGTTTTCAGAAAGTTTCAATGCAGTATAACCATAAACCATGAGAACCTACTGACAAGTATTTTATAATACAATACCTTATCGAAAAAACACAGGATAAATGTAATAATTATTGCATTTATAGAGTGCTTTTCATCCGAGTGTCACAAAGCGCTGCACAGAGCTGCGGAGAGAACGGCAGTCATAAAGGAGTAATGCAAACAGTACTTATCCACATATATGTTGTAACAAACACCTCAACTGATTCTGAAGACTCAATTTCAGGACACTTTGGGATTTTCAGCAATTGTCAGGTTTGTCTCAAAGCTGTATAAGACTAGTGTCGGTGGTATGGTAGAATAACGAGTACGAGGCAGTTCATGCTCTTTCCTATCTTTAGTGGAGTAAGATTGTTGTATTAACTTGAAAAAAAAAATCTATCAGAGTGGAAGTTCATATGGGTGACCTTTCAAGTGCACATGCTTTGCCAATAAAGAGTAGTGTCTCCTTAAGTAAACATTGAGACAGCTCCTCGCGGTGGGCTGAGAACTTATCGTAATGTCCCATTTGGATTGGTCTGTCTTGTTCCATCTCATTGCCTTTAATCTTTTTTGTACTCTACTGTTTAGTCTGCTGCCTCATTCTGTGTCATCTGAGCTGCTTCCTCACTAAGACAGTCATATGCTTACCTGTACTGTTTAATTTTTATTGTCTGCATTTTTGTAATCTCATCTGTCGCTTCTGTACTCTTTGTGTACTGAACAGCATTATAATAAATAAAAATAAGGCTGTCAAGTTTTAGAGTTGTGGGGACGTGGGTGGTAGTGAGGGATATGTCTGTGTGACAATGGTGTGCATGTAGGTGTAAATATAATGATGACAGAAAATTGATTTTTACACCAAGGGTTATGCATTTAAGATAAAAATTACGTGCACATGCACAATACGTGATAGAGGACAACCTGAAATATCCTTCCAACACCATATTTGATATGTGCATCATGCCCGTAAGGATCAATTTTAATAACAAGCTGCTAAATCATAGATCGCTAGAGGTCATGCACCGTGGAGATGCAATAATGATGAGTTTGTGTGCACGTGATGAGTCGATTGTTCTGTCATAGTAATGAGAGATTGCGTGGTGAAGTCATTGGATAAATCAAGGCTCAGTATAAATTGTCATGAATTAGATTCCATTTATTAAAATAGTTTTTATGATTGGTGATTGCTTTCAAAAGCTGCTAAATTGCTGTCAAAAGCTGCTATTTCGTGATGGTGGCACGATGCCTAATTCTTCTAGACAAAAGCGGTCATAAAAATAACTCGAAGAATTACAGGGTCCAGTTCGCCTTGTACGAATCATCGGTCTCGATCTGGTGGATGAAGGCATCCCCAAGTGACTGCGATTTCTGAGCTCCACAATCCTGCATTCTACCCAACAACCTGCGCACGACTGGAACTCGATGTTATTGAGACCCATGGCGATGAACTGCTATTTAGTGGCGAATGACATTTGTTACGAGCGTTGTCTACCAGAGATCGGTTTTTCGCCCACTTCACCAACCTGCACTGGTAATTGTGTGAAATATGCAAACGAAAAAACCCTCTCACGATGGACAAGTATGTGGAGTCCGCCAATTGGTGTGCTGAGAATCGCATGGATGTGTGATAATTTAACTGATTCGTCATGCATCGAGCCGTGAAAATCTACATCATTACTTTGATTCATCTATGCCGTTGCTTTTTTTTTCCCCATGAAATATATTTTCGTCATGATCGAATTTACTATACCCGTTCTGCTCTTAGTGACCCATGATCACCCTTGCATACCAGATTACCCCTCGATCTGAGAATTGTTCTTAACAATTAAAAGTTACAATATATAACGCACACAGTATCCGTTCAGTCTCAAAGGTATTCGAAGAGAAAACAACTCAGGTGTAAGAAACTGCAGTTAGCCGGCGCGAACCCACCAAACACAGCGTATTGTAATGTTGAATAATTAATGGGTGATTTTTAATAGTGGGAGAAATTTGAACCAGGCGCAATCCCCATGCGGAACAGGGAAGAGAACACGCATTCACACAGGCGTCTGAGGTGGGAACAAAACTACCTCTCGGACTCTTTTGGGATTCCAGCGTTCGATCTCCCCACTGGGGAGGCACGGTGGCCCAGTGGGATTGCGCTACCGTCTCACAGCAAGAAGGTCCCCGGGTTAGAATCTTGGCTCGGGTGCCTTTTTGTATGGAGTTTGCACTGTCTCCCCGTGTCCGCGTGGGTTTTCGCCGGGCACTCCTGTTTCCTCCCATAGTTCAAAAAGCATGCTGCTGCATGGGATAATTGGCTTTCTGACTAAATTGCCTGCAGTGCCCGGTGATGGACTGGCGTCCCATCGTGGCTATATCCCTGCCTTGCACCCTGTGTCTGCCGGGATAGGCTCCGGCTCCCCGCGACCCTGTACAGGTCTAAGCGGTTTGTCACAATGAGATGAGAGAGATCTCCACACTGCCATACCGAACAAACAGCTCTTAAGAGC
>JAZEWT010000009.1:4001150-4020437 GCA_036362905.1 Mordacia mordax | reverse complement strand
GGGGGGGGGGGGCGGCACTGGCGTTATATCCAAGGTATAGCCCGCCTTGCACCTTTTGTCTGCTGGGATAGGATCTGCCCCCCCCCCCCGCGGCACTCCAGGATTAAGCAGGTATGGATAATGATGATCTCAGCAATGTTAGATTTGAGGGTTATTTTGTTATATTGGTTGTGCGGTTGACCATGGCTCTTTTGTTCAATGTTTTTGCAGCTGCAGATAACGTGCATGTAGCGCTCATGTCAGTAGGAAAAAACAAATATGTACACTTTCTCAGCAGACAGCAGAGGTTTGTGACCTCTACGGTGTCTTGACAAAACTGCTTAATAAACGTTTAAAATTACTGTGCGTTTCTGTAAGCTACCAGGGTGCTATATCATTCCTGGTATACCTTCATCCAGTCTGCTACCTCTGTAAGAACTCCCTAAACGATGTGGTATATTTTTTACATAACTGCGTGCTTTTGTATCCTATTCTGCATGGTTGACGTTTTAATTATAATTTTAATATTGTACACAAGCGCTGTGTACATACATGATTTGGTTATTTTTACTGTGCACGACATTTGTTATCGTGATCAGTTATCTTGTTACATATTTCTGACAACATTTTATGCAACTGTACTCAGTGGGCTCAGAGTTCATCGGGGGCCCTCTGCAGTAGTTTTTAATCAAAAATTCTCTGCTCTTTAAATGTAGTCATAACTATTCTGCACCGGGTGGCCCAGTGGGTAGCGCTGTCGCCTCACAGCTGGAAGGTCCTGGGTTCGATTCTCGGCTCCGGTACCTTTCTGTGTGGAGTTTGCATGTTTTCACCGTGTCCGCGTGGGTTTTCGCCGGGCACTCTGGTTGCCTCCCACAGTCCAAAAAATATGTTGCTGCATATGTAAATTGGCATGCAGACTAAATTGCCCGCAGTGTCCGGGATGGACTGGCGTCCCATCGTGGGTATATCCCTGCCTTGCGCCCTGTGTCTATCGGGATAGGCTGCGGCTTACCGCGACCCTGTACAGGACTTAGCGGTTTCTGACAATGCGATGAGACTATTCTGCACCTTGCTTCCTTAAACAGATAATGCTGGGCAAAAACTTTGGTCACGATACCCATAGGCTAATGGACTTAAATTACTTTTTGTGCTGCAACTGAAATGAAAAATGTGTGCATACATTCTCATCTAGAAATCCATAATATGAACACAATTCTCAAGACAGTTTTGATTTTTTTTTGCACCATCATATGGTACTGTATTTAACAGACAAGCATTTCAATAAGGTCATGCGAGGCTGAGAAAAATTGCATCCCTACGATACATCGCTGTTCGGTGCCGTTTTTGTAAGGATGTCAACGTTCAAAGTCATAGTTTATGTTGAAAATGGTGCCCAGAATTGTGTTTGTTTTTGCAGCTTCGTCATTCCCAGGGCTACTGCACCGACAATGAATGCCTTCAGGAGTGTAAGTGTCAATATAAATATCCTGTTCTTTCACGGTCTTGGCCGGTCTCCTTGCAAGTCCGCGGTTCATCTATTGCATGTACCCTTGGATTTAATCATACCTGGGACCCGTGCTGATGAGTTTTGCATTCCTCAAAATATTTTCTTTTGTCGGAGATCGATGTGAAATGTATAAACCAGAGGCTGCCATAGGAAGTGCAAGAAGATCATTAAATTCGTGTCAATGTTCTTGCTGTATTCACACATTTTAGCTAAACTTTAAATAGCTTTCCACTGCTATTGAAAAGCGCTGTATAAATGCAATTATCAATTATTCTTAAATGAATTTGGAAATGAAATGCTCTTCGAACGACATTAATTGCTTATAGTGCTCTGTACACTTATCATTTAGGCCGAAATGATTTTTAAAGACCTCAATTGCGGTGCCACTTGCAGTGCATTAAGTTTAACCTAATCACTTGGGGATCAGATGTTCAGGTTGTTACGAGTGATTCTTTCAGCGTTAAACATTGAAATGTATTTTACTCAGTTGTGTAATTTGTGTCTTAGTAATGCTTTCCATGTCCGATTCATTTAAATTCCTCGTGAGTTTCTTGCGATTCTATTAATATATTTTTTTAATGGCAATTACACATGCATTCGTGGTTTTCTGTTCAGGGCACATTCTCCACAACAAACATTGTATTCTCAAGAGTTTTGTTATCGTATTTCTGTTTACCTGTAATGTGAACGATTCACGCATGTGTGTGATAACTGAAGAATGAATTATGAGCCATTTTTATATCCCCCAGTTAAGAGACGAATATAAAGAATAGCTTGCACAGCAATGCATTGGCCACTTTGCTCATATGCTTTGTTTTCTTGTAGTGCATTCATTATCAGTACACACTTAATCCTGTAGAGGGTAGCGGTAAACTGGAGTTTATCCTGGCAGGCAAAGGATGCAAGGCAGGGCTATACTCAGGATACAACACCACATCTTAGGGCACTGGGGTCAGGATACTTCACCTCGGCAGCATTTCTTTGGATTGTGGGAGGAGAATTGAGTACCCGGAGAAACCCCATGTGCTGACATGGGGGAACATGCAAACTTCACACAGGCACCCAAACCAGGTGGGAATTGAACACCACGACTTTCTTGCCGTCGGGTGGCAGCGCTATTTACTGGACCACGGTGCCACCCTGTTCTCTTGTAGTGCCTGGGCCAAATCAATCTGCAGGGGGCATGGACCCGACTCTCACCATGGTGATGATGGGCTGGGTTGTGCTGGCCCTCGTGTTGTTCCTGTTCCGGCCATCGAGCATGCGAGGGCGTGGTGACTCGAAGCCGACCGGGCATGACAACCAAGTGAGTGCAGTCCAGATGTACACATGCAGTATAAAGTAACTTAAGGCTCGACACGTCTATAACGCTGCTCTGAATGGAAGATACAGTGTCTCTTTGTAACAGAGTTGAAGATGGATCTCTGCCTGAAACATTGCAGGGCAATGTTGTTGACACTTTTCACAAGTTTTTGCTATGTGCTTGTATTTGCAAGGTTAGATTGGTTATTGGAGTAATAATGCTCTTGAAGTCTTGTTAAAACAGTCTGGTATTTTAAACATTTAAAGTGAACGTTACTGGGTTTAAACAAAAACTCTGCACTCTTTACGTTGTAATTTTTAATTTTGAGTTTCAGGTGATGGTTTTTACTTAGGTTTGTGAGGATTTTATCCGGTTCTTTTTAGATACAAGGCTGTGTTGATATGAACATGTTGAATTTTCTTAATTCGATTTAATGCATTGCTGCCAGTGCTTGCATTGTCCTAACTTTAGCTGGGTTTAATTTTACGGCTTTGTATAAACCACGTCTGGCAAGGTAATTTAGAAATGAGGTGTGCCTTATATACATACATACAGAATTTGTTACTGTTAATGCGATGTGGTTAAATAAACCCTGGTGCATCAGATAATAGCAGCCCATCTGGATTGTTGTCTGGTTGGTTCTACTTACAAATTACAACCAGGGTGATGGTGCTTTGAAAACTACAAATGTATCCTATTTAGAGTCTTGATGTAGGTTTTTATGACTCAATGAATGAAAATTGCTCATAAGACCTGCTCTTTTGGGATAGCCGTGTCAACCATTCCTTCTCTGTTTCATGACGTTTCACTTCCCGCATTGATGGTTCATTACCTTGATGATGCCTCCGAGGTGAAAGAGATGAAAAACTCCTCTCCACGGCTTTCTCACAAGAGCACTATTGGAGGGCAACTCTTGTTCAGTGTTTTCATGTTATGCTAACAAAATGCTTCTGTTTCTGTAGAATGGCAGGCGGGAACCCCCTGCTCCCCCTGTAGATTGAATCGAGGAGCTGTGCCAAGTAGAATGAATGAAGCGGTGCAACCGACCTGACTGATGATGCCTTTCCCAAACCAATATCGCACATCGAGGCTTCAGTTTCCCATTGTTATTTACCAAACTAGTTGGTGATGTAACATATCACAATACCATTATTTTTGGATTGGAGAAATTGTGTGAAACTTCCATTTATATTTTTGTTCACTTAAAATTTACTCCTGCTATAACATGTATACATAAAACTCTACAGCCTCATACAAATCAAATCCAATGCACAGGCTGTCAACTCTTAATTGCACCCTGTATATTTGTAGATTTTTTTTTTTAGAACTATTCTACCCTTGTACATCTGACCAATGGATCACAAGCTCCAGTCCTGAAGCCTCAGTTCGTACTTGGTTATCGGCAAATGTGTGCAATGTACCTTTAGTTTACATCTGATTAGTGAGTGTTGACAAGCCTAAAACGCTGAACTTAAGTGAGGAATTAGGACTGGGGAATGGAGTATTGTATTAAGCAGTTACAGGTATGTTTATAGTTTATGCTTCTGAATGTCAGTTTAATTACGTGGCTTTGTACCCAAGATTTATATGTAAAACATTGCTTGTTTAACAGATGCTTAGATTTGGATCCCTGAATGATGCATGCCTCATCAAGGGTATGTCAGAGGCTTGGGTGTAGGTATGCTTATTTGTTGCCAAAGTAGAGTAATTAGTACCGTTGAAGTCTTCTGTGAAAGCTTCCAGTCTCTCCAAAAGCTGATTTTTGTTCAATACCTTGTTTATATGGAACTCTTCGTCTGTGGGCTTCTGTATTTTCTGTACACACTTCTGATTTGATGATTGCTTCGAAAAGCGGCTCTCTCTGGACAGCCGCGTCGATCGCTTCCTCTCTCCAAGTCGCAGCTTTTTTCGAAGCAATCATGCATCGAACCAATCATGCATCGAACCGTGAAAACCTACATTACAGATTTCTGATTTTGTTTTTGAACTGTACGCTATACTATAATAAATGGGTCTTCGGTTTTGAGTCCTTGAAACTTTATTGCAACAGTGTTCGGCACATTTGTTGACTATCATGAATGGTGCTTGAACTCTTACCTTTTTGAATCTGCAAGTGAGAACCCAAGTGTCTCCTTCGTGCTTTCAATAAAAATGGGTAAAGAAAACATGCAAGTGCCTCTTAAGTATGCCAGCATATATTGGTGATAAATTGGTAAAGAATAGTCACTGCTGGCTAAACATCTTCAAATGTGAAATCAAGACACTGACCTGAAGTTCTATAGCTTAAAAATGAGAATTTCAAATTGGTTCTAAATTAGGTGTGCTATTTAGTGCCGTTTCAGTGTCTAATGTATTGGCTGGCTCCAATACCATTCTCAAGTGTCCATTTGGCTTCAGCAATAAATCACCTTTAAACTGGCTTGCATTAAGAATCATGTAAGGTATGCAGCCATTTTTGAATACAGTTCATGCAATTTTGTCTTGCATAGTATTGCAAACCTTAATAATTTGGGCCCTCAAAATGCAAGTAATATTGAGCCGGTTAAAGCTCCATTGAAGGCTAAGCATTTGAATTGATGTTTAAACATGAAGGAACCGTGTTTAAATATGCCAGCTGGTGTTAACAGATGGTTTTATGCTGGTCCTAGTGTGTGCACATTTTTTTGTTCCACCATTCAGATTTTAGTTCTTTCAAATTTTAGCATTTTGAGAACTATCTAATTGCGGGAAAAATTGTATACGCACTAATTTATATAAAAAACAGCATTCCATTCTGAAGTTTTCCATTCTACTTTAGGTAGTGATAATGAACTGTACCTTGCCTTTTTTTTAGCCTTAACTGGGACCAGTATACACCGCGCGTTTCTTGGCAACAGAGTTCTTGCATTATATTTGGATTGTGTGCAATGCTCTTTTGTCCGGCAGTTATCTCTGCATGTGTTTTCAGAGTTACTGGAACAGGTTTAATATCGAAGGGTTTAAGCTGTTTAGTTCCAGTTTCAGAATGAAACCTTGATGCATTGTTTTGCCATGACTTTTTCAGAGCTGGATCAATTGCCACATTCCATATTGTAAGCTTCTGCAACTTGGGAGACATTTGATTATAAACTCTGCCCTGAAAGTGCTTCACTCGTCCATCCAAGCCTGAATTGTGTCGGCGCTGGATATATTTTATGGCTGCATTACCTTTACAGATCATTACTTGATGTTTTTGGATTGGATCAAGCAATACCCTAGATTTCGACCATGTAACCTACCTGCTTGTTTATTTTTAATTTTCAAGCATCGTGTATTCTGGGATTATGTATACTAATGTGTGCAATGGTGCCATCGGGAAAGGCGAACGTTGGACTCGATGCTTGTTGATTAAACGGTATATGCTATGCACTTTGTTGTAGCTATTAAAAGGGGGGAAAAAAAACTGAGAATGAAATAATTAAAAGTCATGCAATCGATAGTGTTGTATTCGTGAACTTTTTGTCTTTATCACCAAGATACGCGTTTTTAAGTAGTGGTACGTCAACCCTTGCTGTGACAGGCGGTGGTAACTATATTAGAAACGGCTTAGATATTTGTCATGGACAGTAAAAGTTTCTGAAGGGATGGAATGCGTGACATGAACCAGCCTGAACACTATTGACAGGGAGTGTAAAAAAAAAAATATGTTACTGTAGAGCAGCATTCTTTGGTGTGTTTGCTTACCACTCATTTACCATGTATTGAAAGGCAATAACTATTTGGTGTGGGCATTGATAGCTAATGCTATTGTACGGCGTCATGCCAGATATTTAAAAAAGATCAGTTGCCCTAATTCCTTGTTATACAAACGTTAACAGTGTAGTATGGTGGGGCTTTGTCAACAAAAACCTTTATCATGCTTGGTTTCGTCAGTCTCGGTACACTTAACCGCATTTTCTATAATGTACGGAGCTGCATCATTCTGCAATGCAAAGTACTCTGAGGTGTATCTGAATATTGATGCTATACGGTTACATATCGTGTATTGTAATGTTCGTGTGGAGGTGAAGGATGTGCATGACGGCAGCACGTGTGGTTGGGATACAGGGGCTGGAATGTGAAATAACACGACTCGCAAGGTTATTGCACATCAACCAGGGTCTACCACCAGGCCGCGCTAGAGCGGTAATCGCGTCACACCTGATTACCATGTTGAGTAAAGACCTTGCCAACGAAGGCCGTTAATCAAGTAGCACAACTTATGAGCTTGTGTGGGTGTCAGTCTCATGTCATTGTGAGAACCTGTACAGGGTCGCGGTGAGCCGGAGCCTATCCCGGCAGACACGGTGCAAGGCAGGGATATACCCACGATGGGACGCCAGTCCATCAGCGGGCACTGAGGGCAATTTAGTCTGCGAGCCAATTAATCTATGCAGCAGCATGTTTTTTTGGACTGTCGGAGGAAAATGGAGTGCCCTGGGAGAACATGCAAACTCCACACAGGCACTCGAGCCGAGATTCGAACCCGGGTCCTTCTTGCTGTGAGGCGACAGCGCTACCCACTGGGCCACCGTGCCGCCCCGTAAAAGTCTCCTGTTGGTGTATAATGTGATTTCTCACGTTTTCATATTTCAAGATGTAGGCTACGCTTAAGAGCTGTGCTTTCGTGACCACCGTTTCGATTGTTCTTTACGCCTTTTACTGTGTTTCGTCGCCTGCTTTGGAGGCATCAGGAGTGGAAATTCTCATCGAGTTGCGAAGACTCCATTTCACCCGAGGGTTACAAAGCGCTGCACGGTTGCGGAGAGAATGGCACGTAAACAACATCGACATTAGAACGGAAAATTGGCAACAACGTTTTTTTTTTTGGGGGGGGGGTGGGTTGGGACCAGTCGTGACAGCCCTAGGATAGGCACGAGTAGAGAGAGGAAGCAGGAAGTCAGGGCCACAGTCGAGGAAATGGCAGGCAGAAATTATTAATAATTGCCATTTCTAAAGCTTTCACCCGAGGGTCACAAAGCGCTGCACAGAGTTATGCAAAGAACGTGAGGTTAACACCAGAATAGACCACTTAAGTAAAATGACTAAATCAATTAAGGACCTCAAACAAACTCTACTCTGATGTTTTTGACATATCGTTCTCTCTACAGCTCTGTGTAGCGCATTGCGGCCCTCGGGTGAAGAGCGCTGTGGAAATGCAAATATTACAAAATAATTGTTGCTGCTAAGCGCGTTGCCCCATTTCCCAGCCGCCTGCAGTCACGGTTTCTTGCAAGTGTATTGCTAGCTTTTATTTTCCTCATTACTTGCTCAGGCTATAAGTCTGCCGACTTGCTGGGTGGAATCCAAATGGGCCACAATTCTGCATGTCGTTGCTCAGTATAAAGTAACCTACATGCATGATGTAATTGTGCCAATATTTTATCTATTGAGAAATAGATGTGCTGAGCATTTTCCATGCAGCATGGTAGTCACACAATATTTGTGAATTGTAACAGTCAAAAGGGCCTGCCACGATATATTTAGTTGTCTTACACTTGAAATGACAACATCTGCTTTTAGCGAGGCAAGTTAAGCACCAACTGTAAATTGGTAGAAATTGGCGCGTGCATAGAAATAAAATTGTGTAATGCCCGTGTTTCGGTGAACACGTTCCCAGAACCTGTCCCTTTTTTCCGTTATTAAAGATTTATGCTGTGGGCGTTGTGGAAATTGGGAGTTTGACAATAAATATGCATGCACCCCCAGAGACCTCCCAATGTGCAGTCTGCGCCACCCTCTTTAATAACACTGAATAATCCCACACTTCCTATCCGCTCAAAGTACACAGAACACGACTCGCCCGGGTTTTCTGTGGACAATTGCCTCCATTCTTCACTGCTATTCGCTTAAATTGCAACAAAAAATTTGGGGGAGGCACTCGCGTGAACTTCCACATGTCTGTGATTTTAAAGTGGCACGTCATCTCATTTGCCAAAATGCTCTCCTCATACGTGCCACGTCCGGTTAACGTTAGGTATACAATGATTGCATATTAATCGGGGTAGTTTACTCATTGTACTTTGAGACTAAAGTGCAAATGAATTGATGGAGAATATCCAGCATTGTCCTCCGCATGGATTGCATTGCTTACTTGTGTTTACACACGTGCTTAATACCCAGCAGGGAAGTAACTATATTCCATGCTAATTTACACTTAGATTATACAACAATTGCCCAGCGTAGAAAGTAATTTCGATAAACCCTTGTTAAGACACAATCTTAGCACTGGCACAGATAGTTTATCGCTTTATCGTCCAATTACAGTCCCCGCTTAATCTTACTCGGCAAGTTTTCTATAGGAATTAGAACTAAGCCATGCGACGGGTAAGCAATCTATTTCTCTACCGATTATCAGTTCTATTAACGAATCACTTTGCAGGAAAATATCTTGGGGGGGGGGGGGAAAGCCTCACCTCTCTCGCTTTTTGTGTTAATTCAAAAAGTAGCTAGCGTAACCAATCGCAAAAAGCAGTCGATTACGATTTGTAGTCTTGACTGACGGCCCGTTCCAGCTCTAATATAAATACGTTAATAACTGTGGTCCTAAAGATGTTAACACAAGTAGTAAATGTTTTCCATACTCCTGCATTGAAGACTTGGCTCATGAGCAGGTTTACACTGGTTGGACTCCTAGCCCGAGGCACATGTGGGCTCTGCTCGCATTCGTTCAACAGAATGTGTGTGTTCTGCTTATGCGGGTGCCACGCAGCAGTATTACAGATACTGTATCGTTGTTGAAGGTATTGCAATATTACTTGGCGCGATATAACAACGTATGTTTGTGAACGAGAAACTCTCTTTGTGTTTTTGGTCTCAATGCAGGCACGCCAAGATTAATGTGTTGACATTGCCTCCCGACTTACAATGTTTGGGGAAACTGCGTTGTGGTGTTTCCACACAGATTGAACGGAGTTAACGAACATTGATTGCGTGTTACTGCTGATGTGCCATTTACACGTGGATATATAATTGTCAGTATTCAATTAATCCTGTATAGGTCGCGGGAGGCGGAGCCTATCCCGGCAGATACAAGGCGGAAGGAAGAGCTATACTCAGTATAATAATAATTGCACTTCCAGAGTGTTTTCACCCGAGGGTCACAAAGCGCTGCACATAGCTGTGGAGAGAACGGCATATAAGCAACAACGACAACATCAGAGTAGATCAATTCAAGTAAAATAGTGGCTATAAATCAATGAAGGATATAAAATAACAAATCTTATTATTGTTAAACAAATGAAGGAATAAGTGTTCCTGAGCAGGTGCAGGTCAACAGCGAGTCAGCTATCATCCAAGCACACAGCAGTGTGTTAAGCATCATCAGTCCGAGTCAGAGGGCTTCAAGGCCTTAACGGAACAAGTGAGTCTTAAGGCGGGATTTGAAAATGCCCAGGGACTCAGCTGACTGAATTTTCAATGGAAGTGAGTTCCAGAGTTTGGGGGCAGTGTGCGAGAAGGCTCATGTCACCCAACGAACTGAGGTGCGATCTGGGCACATGCAGCAAGCCCGTATTGGAGGCTTGAAGTTGTGTTCAGGAGGGTGCCTGAAGTTGGTCACGGATGTATGTTGGAGCAGCGCCAGTGAGAGGAAACCGGAGAGCCTGGAGGAGGAAACCCACGCAGAACAGGGGGAGAATACACAGACTCCACACAGAAAGGTGCCCAAGGCGGGGATCGAACCTGCTCGGGCAAGACCATTCAACTCTTAGGAATGATCTGTTTTGACTTTGGACTGTGGAGAACGCGGTGCTGAATCGCCCTCCAGTGGATGTGTTGATGGTAGTGTTGCTGAGTATGTTGTTGACAGCGTTTACATAAAATGCTCAAAGCTGTGAAATGATCACAACTATTTACACTTTCTGGTGTGTTTGACAGCTTGCGCATGAATATATGAACGCACATCTGTGATCAAAGACTCAACAAACAGCATCCACTGGTACACGTTTCCTTTACCCAATTGTAATTTTAGTAAAGAGACTGGGCTCTAAAGAAAGCCATCTCTAGTGTGAGCCAATCTGTTTCAGGGAAAATGCATATATTATCAAAGCATTTCGTTTACATGTTTTGCCACAAGTATACGTTTTTATCTCAAACTTAACACTTTTGGTGTTTTTAGAAATTGACACTTGTATTATTTTCAGAAATAGGATTAAACCTCTGGGCGGCACAATGAGTATCTCTGCTGCCTAACAGTAAGCAGTACAGGGTTCATTTCCCAGCTCGGGTACCTATCTGTGTGGAGATTGTATATTCTCACAGTATCCACGTGGGTTTTCGGTGCGTTTTCAAATTTCCTCCCACACTTCAAAACACACTTCCTAGGTTAATTGTCCTGATTTTAATTGCCCGCGGTACCCTGAGATATTGTAACTTGCTTACCCCTTCCCACGAGACAACTGTTAAAAAGGGCTATATTAGTAATTATTATTTTGCAGACGCCCTTATCCATATATAGCCCAACGATACCTTCAAGTTGAATTGAAAATCGACTGAAAACGATGTCTAGAAACGCACTCCCGGCGATGGACTGGCGTCCCGTCGTCGGGTGTATTCCTGCCTTACGCCCTGTGTTTCCGGGATAGGCTCCGGCTCACCGTGACCCTATATAGGATTAAGCGGTTTCAGATAATTAGATGAGATGAGAAACGCACTCAAACAACCAGACAAATCAATAGTTGACCAAGTTACCCCAATAACTAATATGTATTAAATGCACAATGGTGTGCCGTGCATTGAATGTGTGTGTTTTTAGTAGTATTCTGACTTGTGGGAACATTTTCCTGATGATTTTTTTTTTACGCAAACCATGCCCGCCGTGAGTAGATGACAGAGCGAGCTCAAGAGATTGACGTCTCTCGACCATTCAGTGAATGCGCGGAGAAGGTGTCACTTTCCGGAGGCGGTGCCGAATGTAGCGGCAGCGGTGCTATGGCACTTGTCGACTGGTGGAGGGGAGGGCTTTGTAGTAATGGTCCGGGTCGCTTATATAACGCACGTGGCATGGCATCAGCCTCGTTACACAACGAGGTCGCCGCTCACGTGAGGGCCCCATCACGTTTCAGCTGCTTATTGCTGCCGACAATTTCTCTTCCGCGATCCGCCTCCCTTTGTCTTCCTGGTAAACCGGACGTTCTCCACTTATTACCATCACTCATTTCTCGTTGTTACGCTGTGTCCCGATTTTGTGTGTTTTTTTTTATTTTAACCCGCCGGGCGGCTCAGTGGTTGGGCCAGCAAGCTGGCAATCGCAAGATGTGAGTTCGTATCTTGGTCGGGGATTGACTCAGCCCATGATCCCCCCCTTGGGGTTTATCTACTCGGCCCAGCCATAGCAACGAGTAATTTCCATCGCCGTTCTTAGCGATGTAAACGTGAGACGAGCACCGCTTCAATACTCATCTCATCTCATTATCTGAAACCGCTTAATCCTGTATAGGGTCACGGTGAGCCGGAGCCTATCCCGGAAACACAGGGCGTAAGGCAGGAATACACCCGACGACGGGACGCCAGTCCATCGCCGGGCATTGCGGGACAATTTTAGTCTGCGAGCCAATCAACCCATCCAGGAGCATGCTTTTGGACTGTGGGAGGAAGCCGGAGTACCCGGCGAAAACCCACGCGGACACGGGGAGAGCATGCAAACTCCACACAGAAAGGCACCCGAGCCGAGAGATTCGAACCCGGGACCTTCTTGCTGTGAGGCGTCAGCGCTAACCACTGGGCCACCGCGCCGCCCTTTCAATACTCATTTAAGTAGTAAATCTATTTGACTGTTAGAAATGTAGACGTTTATTATTACGGTAGAAAGTACCCGGTGAGCTTACAAGCTCCAAATGCGGGATTTCTACGACACGACAAACGTTCGAGCTGACCAACGCAACCATGTATAAAATCAAAGGGTAGATAAGCGAACTCACCGCACTAATTTGTGCAAAGATACAGTCATGTACACGCACACCACATCTGCAGCGCTAAACTGACGTGTCAAAGCGAACCTCCTTCTCTGCGTTTGATCATCCTCCCCCCATCCCTGAATTTTCACTGTTAAACACGCTGCAGCCGCCCGCAACGGGGCACGGCTGTTGTGGTTTGCGTCGAGAGCTGTCATTAAGGTAATCTGACAAGAAAGCCTCAATGCGGGTCAAGCGTGTGTTGCTGAAAGCGCTTTGCCTGCACGCTTTATTTTGGGATGGGGATGGCTGTGGTTTTGACCGCTGCTAATAATAACAACCGCTATTATAAGATCTTTGCATGGCTTTGTCGGATGGTAGCCAGCAATAGATCGCGCACGGAACGTTGTTTTGGGTTTACAGAAGTGGCTTTATCTTCTGTTGTACACATTAAAGTGCTGGTTAATTAAAGCTCGAGGCAACAAATTCGCATTGGGATTTTATCCCAGACTGTTCTTAAACGAGGAGGAGCTGATTACTGTATACACACTGTATATGCACAGTTGTCACCAGCTCCCTGAACGTTTGCTATGAATGAATAAGTACACTTACAATAATAATAGGGTATATTTTCTATTGTCAATGTGATTAAGGTAAGGACTTGACGGTTAGAAATAATGGCCTTTTCAGGAAATATTGAGATTATCTGCTCAGGGCAAGTGAATCTGACATTGTCTCCTGAAGTGTTTGATCTTAAGAGTTTCTGCCCAGGACTCTTTACGACTAATGGGATTATCGTTAGGCTTGGGTATGATGCACATTACACCCATTAAATGCGATCTTGCCTTAATGCTCTAGAAACATGTGCAGTTAAGGTTTAAACACATGCACATTGGGTTTTGATATCAGTGTCTTTACCCATTTAATGATGTACAGGGTCGCGGTGAGGTAGGGCCTATCAATGCAGGGCTATACCCAGGAGAGCGCTACTACCTCACAGTAAGAAAGCCCTCGGTTCGGTTCCCTGCTCGGGTGCCTTTCTGTGTGGAGTTTGTGTGTTCTCTCCCCCGTGCACGCATGGGTTTTCGCCGGGTACTCTGCTGAGTACATTTTACCAAAACAAGTGTGCACTCTGATGTGCACGCGTCACATGCGAGGGAATAGCTCCACCTTGCGCCCTGCGTCTACCGGGATAGGTTCCGGCCTCCGGCAAACCTGTACAGGATTAAGCGTGTATTGATAATAAAACTGATATTATCAATGGGGACGATCACCCCCACTCATCGCCCCATTGGATCCGCCACTGTGCCTACATGTACTGCGTGCATTGGTACATCACAGGGGATGGCAGCAGCGTGGTGAGGCGTTCATCCAGCATTGGATGATGAAAGTAGCTTTTTGAAGAATTCGTTGGCTCAGAGCCGTGTTTGATGTCCGTTTTGAACTAAAATAAGATCAGCTGAGTGCTGACCCCAGTCTTGATCAGAAATATTGGGCACACGACTCCAACCGAGGCTTTTCCCGTTCCAATTAATAACGCAAGAAATGTCTCCTCTCATCTCATGATCTGAAACCGCTTAATCCTATATAGGGTCACGGTGAGCCGGAGCCTATCCCGGAAACACAAGGCGTAAGGCAGGAATACACCCGACGACGGGACGCCAGTCCACCGCCGGGCATTGCGGGACAATTTTAGTCTGCGAGCCAATCAACCTATCCAGGAGCATGCTTTTGGACTGTGGGAGGAAACCGGAGTACCCGGCGAAAACCCACGCGGACACGGGGAGAGCATGCAAACTCCACACAGAAAGGCACCCGAGCCGAGAGATTCGAACCCGGGACCTTCTTGCTGTGAGGCGTCAGCGCTAACCACTGGGCCACCGCGCCGCCCACGCAAGAAATGTGTTTTTTTTATTTTTAAATAATTGAGCGGGGTGCACGAGCAGTAATTTCACTACGTACATAAAAGTGGGCAGATGGAAGCTAGCCCAGGCAGACAAAAGGCAAGACTTAATGTTTAATTCGTACGTGGTTTACCTTCAGTGATGGTGTTATTGTGATCGTGGTGATTTTGGCCTCGGGGTGTCTTGTCGAGCAAATTCCCATCAATGGGACATTTGTTCGGAGGAACGTAAAGCTAGGTGGAAAACAGTGGGTCCCTCTTTAGTCTTCTGCCCAAAGGGCAGAAGGTCTTTGGCGCAAAGTTATTAAAGCATGTCTAATTCTGAGCTTCTTTATTTCGCTGGTGCACAAGCGCACAGACACATGCAACCAAAACATCAACACATTTGCCATTGTCGCTGCCCCATAATAATAAAAAATATATTACAGGAAACGTGTCCAGCAATCGTCGTGGCTCACAGCACTGAAGGCAGAGAGACTCTGCTGCCTGTGCTCTTTTTCAAAGTCGTCAGATTTTCCGCCTCTTTTTTGCCACTTTCTCCATTTCCATCCGGAGCCTTTCTTAATCGAGGTTTATTTTTTTACCTCCGGGAATGTGCTCTGTTCTCATCTTATTCATCGTCTGTATTTCTTCTGACAGTTCTCACCTCCGTCAAGCGATCGAGAACTCAATCGCTGTTCTAGTCGTGCCCATCTAACTGATTTTCCCCGTTCAGCACCAAGACACACACCTCGAGACTTTCCAGTCTCTTTGGTTCTCGCTCACATTACGAGTTTTTGCTTCAAGCAGCGGCGCGGTGGCCCAGTGGGTAGCGCTGTCGCCTCCTCACAGCAAGAAAGACCCGGGTTCGAATCTCAGCTCGGGTGCCTTTCTGTGTGGAGTTTGCATGTTCTCTCTCCCCGTGTCCGCGTGGGTTTTCGCCGGGCACTCCGGTTTCCTCTCATAGTCCAAAAAAACATGCAGCTGCATAGGTTAATTGGCTTGCAGACTAAATTGCTCTCAGTGCCCGGTAATGGACTGGCGTCCCATCGTGGGTATATCCCTGCCTTGCGCCCTGTGTCTACCGGGATAGGCTCCGGCTCACCGCGACCCTGTACAGGGCTAAGCGGTTTCTGACAATGAGATGAGATGAGACAAACACACGCCACCAGCCTCAACTGCTCTGCTCATGAAAGCTTTGACTGCTGCTCCTAATATTCCCAGCAGAGGGCGGCAAACAGACGCGCCTGATCTCCGCCAGTGTTTCACTGGTAGTTCAAGATGGCTTTTTTCGAGTCAGGGACATTTACATTTGTTTTGTTGTCATTCGATTTTTCCCAGCCAATGTTTATTATTGTTGGCGTTTCATAAATACGTGAAAACGTTATTTGGAGTGTCGTAGAAGCTGGACTTAAGCAATGCCAGCTGTGCTTTTTCGAACAGTACTGGAGTGTGCTTATATCAGATTTAACTATTCGTATTGCCACCCCCTCCAGTGTAATGTAAGCGTGTTTTGCTTGTAAGCGAAATGTGTTTGTATAGCGGATATTAAGTTTATCCTACAGTAGTTTTTTTTTATCTTAAAAAAAAAAGCAACCCACACGTTCTTTGACGTCAGCACGCACGTGTACGCAGGCATCTCATCGCACACGTGTCCACCCGGCCTGCGTGCCTGCCAGCCAGTATCATGGCCAGGAGGTCAGACAGCAAAACGTTTTGCTAATATACGTCTCATGAAGGCAGTTGTGCGTTGGCAGAAACCACTCGTCTTACTATATTTCCACACAAAAAGCATGTGCGTAGTAAATCGGAGAGGCAATTTAACTAACATTCAAGTGGTAGAGCAACAGTTTAATATACTTCGCGATAAAAAAAAGAACAAAAACATAACAATGTGTTACTGCTGAAGCAGTAATAACTGTTTCTACTAAAGTCGTAATTCATTGGTCACGTTATTGACTGGCTGTGTGGAGACGGTGGGGAATGGGGCAAGCTCCCAAGTATGATCAAACCATCCCTCATGACCGAAACAGCATGAGGAGGCCTCTATCCAGCAGTGAATGGACAATGGGATGTAAATGATGATGGTTTTGTTATTATTATTTAATGCGATGCCTTAATGCCAGTCGACAGTTCCGGAAAGTGAAACGACGCATGGGCTTTACATTATAGTGTCAGGCCTGTGTGTGGCAATGATTTCACAATGAACATGGCCATCGTGATCTCTGCTCTCAGGTGGTGGCAGTGACTGTTTAAATACGTAATAAGCAAAACAGTGTTTCAGTATGCACACTTTTAGCTGCAAATTCCAAACATCAAGGCTCCACAGCGTTCGTTTCTGGAAACGGTGCTGAACTGAACCTCTGATCTGGGTTAGCCTCATCCAGAAGCCCGATATGTCTCAACATTTGACAGGTCAATTTGTACACCCTGAAAAGCCAACCTGCAAAATGTCAGCATTGTAGCTTATCAGTGACGGAAGATATGCGGGTTCACATTTTAGAAACAAAATATCTAAATATGTAAACGCGTGTTAAAAAGAGTCACATGCACGTGACACCCTGGAGGGGAACAGATCCTCTCACAAACTCTTACCCAACATATTTGTTAACAAGAACGCAGCAAACAATAACACATATCTAAACGCGATGCATTTAAAGCAATTCCCCGTCTTTGAGCAATCGATTTGCGCGCTGGTATTGAACGCTATTGGGCCAGGTGTATACTTGTAATGTCACTGAACGTGGACTGCAGCCTCGAGCGCGTTGCGATGATCCCCTGTGTTTGGACAAACCTCCTTGTCCAAGTCGCTCAAACCCAGCACGAGGATCCTTTATGACGGATGAACTGCACAGGCTCATTGGAAACGCTCAAGAATACAAACGCGTGCACTACTGCACTTGTCCAGATACAGTCTGATTGGCAGTCTTTGCAAAATAATTGCGGTAAAACTGGATGATGGTATTACTCCGGCTGATGAGCGCTCGTAAAGCTTCTGAACTAACTGTACGTATGCATTGCCCACGTTCGTTTCTGAGGGATTCATCTCGAAAGGGGGGCTTTGCCGGTGCCTGTTTTAACGTTCGCCGCAGGCTTCGGGCGAGACAGGGGAGCTTTCCGAAGAGACAGCAACCGCAGTGGCGGCGCGCGTTCGAGGAGACCGCCTGACGCCGCCCGTATCGACGTTCGCACCCGATTCGCCATCAAGACGCCAGTACCTCGGCATCGCTCGAGGCGCACCTGAACATTAACCTAGATTCACGCGGTGGCGGCGGTGGCGGTGGCGGCGGCCAGCGACGCTCTCCGGGTCCTCCCCTGCGTCCCGCTCCTGACACTGTGTTCTCGATCGGTCATTAAAAGCCCAGAGCTCTCATCACGAGCGTGCAACCCCCCTCGAGGCCGTGCCAATCCCAACACCCCCCCCCCACCGAGAAGCTAAAGAATTAGGCACCTTATATAAGTACGAGGCTCGTGTGTGTGTGTGTGTCTTGAGCCGGCTGCGCGCGCCGTATATATATACACATTGCGCGCAGCCGATGGGATCTTCTACCGCAGCTCGTGTCATCGTTGCGAGTGGAGGGATCGCCCGTTCCCAAGACGCACACGGCGAGCGCAGGTAGGAGACGGGGACGTTCGTTCATGCGGGGCACTGCCACCGCATGGAGCGGGGCGTCTATGTTGAGAGACTGCGCGTGGATTTACTCGTCCGCTCTGCGTTGCGTTTCACTTGCAGTGCCATTGCTCTCCAGCTCTGTGGTCGTGTGTCGTAACAATGTAAACAATGTACGTTATGAGTTGCAGGACGTTCTTTTTGTTAGTGTGTGTGTTTTTTTTTAAACGCAGATGCATCGTTTGCAATTAGTTGTAACTGCCAATTGCTCCGATTATAATTAATTGTTTTCGTTTTTAATTTTGTTAATCGCAAGTTTTGACTGAACTTTACACGGTGTTTGGCTTGTGATGAAAACCTGTTGCTCTCTGTCGCTCTCAGTTAATCATCAATACAAATGGATGCGCAATATTGTAAATAAACAATAGAGTACAAGAAGATGTAATACATAGATACACCATACTTTCTTATACACTATGTTCACATTCCTTTGTGTAGCAATTTCACTCTCAACGCATTGCGAGTAGCCGATGGGATCTGCCACTCAATACGTTTTGGATAAATGCTACCTGCGTATTATTGAAAGCATATCACTCTTATCTGTAGACTGACGAAAAGGTACCCGTAGTCATTCAACTTGTGTTATGTCTTGTGACTTTCTATTTCACATTTGCCTTTCAAACAACATTTTAAATCGGCGAAGCGTTGTTATACCCGAGTACCACGTTTAATGTAAATACAGTACATTAAAATAATTTCCAACCTTTGTTGTTTTCAAAAGCCTCTGTCTCGTATATGTGGCCAGAACCAATTTCCACGTGAACCAATCATCACGAGTTATACTCATTGATATTCATTTGAGTGGCTACTACCAATATCTGGGTCGGGTGACAGAGTGCAAAAAACCATTGATAAAACCCCCCACTTACTCTCAGTTCCATCTGTCACTCATATGAGGAAAGCACAAGGTCTTTGCGGCACAAATGGCATTGCAATCGCTCAATTGCGAGCAGGCCTACGACCATATCACCCTGAATACGCCCGATCTCGTCCGATCTCGGAAGCTAAGCAGGGTCGAGCCTGGTTAGTACTTGGATGGGAGACCGCCTGGGA
>JAZEWT010000009.1:3981668-3992498 GCA_036362905.1 Mordacia mordax | reverse complement strand
TCCTTGCCTTGCGCCCTGTGTCTGCCGGGATAGGCGCCGGCTTCACCGTGACCCTGTATAGGACTAAGCGGTTTCAGACAATGAGATGATGAGATGAAATGATAGATGTATCGTTGTACCTGCAGCAAATGTGTTCTCGTAATTTCTTACACAGGATGACACATACTGTATCTCTGTGCGCGTGTATTATATGGGTCTGCATCGTGCTGTGGGGAGCAGTAGTGCGGTGGATAGAGCACTGCGATTCTCGCTCAGTGCCACTGACGAATATACAAATCTCTTCTCGACCGAGATTGACTCGGCCTCAAATGGTGCATTGGTGGGTTGTGAAAAAAAAACACACATCAGCAGAGTGGAGCCTGTCGAGTATGGTGCTGGGCTCCCACGCCCTCTTTTACCGTGCTGGCCTTAATAGGTGCTCGCTAATTGCACCTGCCCAAGCAACGTGCTAAGATCTCTTTGGGGGATCCGCGTCGCTCTCCTTCCCCATATTTCGCCTCCCCACGTCGGATGCCAAACGTGGCGAAGGAGAGAGGGGGAGCGCTCGACACGGCTCTCCCGAAAGAACAGCTTTGGAAACCAATCATCGTGCGTCGAGCCATGACAACCCAACATCATTACAGATGCGTGTTTTCGTATCACGAATATTTTAATGATGTTCATTAGGCAATCATGTTCCATGGTAGGCATAACGGGAGAGTTTTGTCCGACAGAGAATTATATTGAGAGGCAAGGAGGTTTTTCGTATCGAGGCGGGTGAACACTCGGCATTTGCGGAACATTTAATTAAAACATTCCTTGCAGTGTCACGCAGCCATTTACCTCCTGTGTTGTGACACTGACACAGTCGCGGTCATTGTTAATGCAGGGAGCACAGATCATTGTTGCGGAACTGTCGTTTACATTGTTTTTTTTTTTTGGGGGGGGGGGAATTAACATTGGCTTTAAGAACACGCCAAATACCTGTATTGTACCGGCTCAGGTGTACGTTTGGCTGCGTAAAAAAACGCATTTTACAGCTGAATGTTTTTTTTTCAAGGTTAGATAAATATTTATTATTACGGCAGAAAAATACGTAGTGAGCTTTCAAGCTCTTTACGGGATTCCTGTAACACAGCAAACACGCGACTTGCAAGTAAATAAATACATAATATTAAAATAACGAATTAAGCAAACACGGGCGGCGCGGTGGCCCAGTGGTTAGCGCTGACGCCTCACAGCAAGAAGGTCCCGGGTTCGAATCTCTCGGCTCGGGTGCCTTTCTGTGTGGAGTTTGCATGCTCTCCCCGTGTCCGCGTGGGTTTTCGCCGGGTACTCCGGTTTCCTCCCACAGTCCAAAAGCATGCTCCTGGATAGGTTGATTGGCTCGCAGACTAAAATTGTCCCGCAATGCCCGGCGATGGACTGGCTTCCCGTCGTCGGGTGTATTCCTGCCTTACGCCCTGTGTTTCCGGGATAGGCTCCGGCTCACCATGACCCTATATAGGATTAAGCGGTTTCAGATAATGAGATGAGATGAGAATTAAGCAAACACGGCGGCACGGTGGCCCAGTGGGTAGCGCTGTCGCCTCACATCAGATCGACGAACAGAGCTCGTCGATCTGAGTGACCTCTTTGATGCTGGTTGATGCTTGAGATCGAATGCCTACAACTGACCAACAGCGTCCTCAATGAACACACAACCACGGACATACAGTTCCATGAACTTGTAAGTGTGCTACGTTGGCTGTTTATGGGTACTTGATATACTGCATCTGAAATATAAACAGTTAGTGGCCTGTACGTCGCAATATATGTATAATATTGTTATTATTTAGGGCACGTTGCCAAATCACAATTGTCTGAAGGCCTCCCGACACCATGCAGGTTGTTGAAGCGCCGATTCTCATATCGGGAATCAATCTCATATCATTAGATTCATAGCGTGTTGTGAAATTGTATCAATGCACCTCGGGCTCTCCAACTGAGGACGTGTTTTATAGAAATGACACGTGCGGTACTGTGCGAATAATTGAGAAAGGTTTTGTTCTATAGCAGTGCACAGTAGACGATTATACATTGCGTTAGCGTAGTCTGCTATGTGCGTTCTACATATGCTTTATTGAGCAAAGGTCATCTTACAAGACTCTGCTCGGTCGACTTGGGCGGAATAATTTGTCTCTGATATCAACAGAAGAGGGGCGCACGGTGGCCCAGTAGGTAGCGCTGTCGCCTCACAGCAAGAAGTCCCGGGTTTGAATCTCGGCTCGGGTGCCTTTCTGTGTGGAGTTTGCGTGTTCTCTCCCCGTGTCCGCGTGGGTTTTCGCCGGGCACTCCGGTTTCCTGCCACAGTCCAAAAAACATGCGCTGCATAGGTTAATTGGCTTCCAGACTAAAGTACCCTTAGTGCCCGGTGATGGACTGGCGTCCCATCGTGTGTCTGCCGGGATAAGCTTTGGCTCACCGCGACCCTGTACAGGACTCAGCGGTTTCTGACAATGAGATGAGGAGATCAACAGAAGACTCATAGCAGAAACCCAACGTTGACAAAGCATTTTTGTTCGCCTGGCGGTTCCGATTGGAGAAATTGTCTCGGCGAGATGATGTTCGGTACGATGGCGGTGGCGTCGTGAGTAGCGCTGCCGCCTCACAGCAAGAATCCATCGGTTCGACTCCTGGCTCGGGTGGCGCTTTTCTGTGTGGAGCTTTGCACGTTTCACCCGTGTCCACGTAGGTTAATAGTCTCGGTTAAAATGTCCTAACAAATTGCCCACGGTGGCCAGAGATGTTGTAATTTGCTTATACCTCCGCGTTGGACAACTGTTAAAAAGAGCTAAATAGCTCAACGTTTTTTTTTTGTCCAGCTTAACTGCGGGGTGATATCCGCGCACGTTAATAAGGAGACAGATCTAAAGCCACGGCAATCTCCAAGCGCTACTGTTGTTTGGATATTCATGTGAACGAGTACTTCGTGTGTTTCGTTGTAAACCTCGTAAGAAGGCAATGTCAAGTGCGCAGCAATTATAATCGACCGATGGGATGTTGCCTCTTTTTGTTCCCTAACTAATCTACAGTATAAATATATCATTTGTGTAATTGCTGTTATTGACATACAACAAATGTCAATTCCAACGAGTGCATTTGGTAGTCGATCATAATTAGTCTTTTTCAGATCGCCACCGTTTTCACTTTGCACACATTTCATACGAACCGGATTTGTCTCGAGACGGCTCTTTCGAGCAATGTATGATCATCATTGTCATCCGCGGTTTAATGGCCGGTGGTCGAGACTGAGTACAGAGCGCGGCCCACTGTGGAGGCGTAGTGGTCAAGTTGGCGGGCGTGCAGGAGCCAGGTGAATGAGTGCATCGCGAGAGTTTTGAGGCTAAGGTCACGGTCGGCGATGGTGATGGTTTTATGTAAAATGCCTGGGGGGGAGGGGGTCGCGGTACGTCTAAGCAATTTATTGAGAAAAATCTAAATCGGATCGTGAATGGCGAGGGGTGATATATTCAGAATATTGCTTTTCATTGAGTGATTCTTTCTTAAGCAAGATCTGCGAGTCGGAATGGAAAGACAGGCTGAGCTATAATGCTTGTCTTTGCAAAACATGATTTATGTCCGTTATCGGTAGCGCATGTATTAGTGACACGCTTTTCACTGCATATTTTTTTTTATCATAATGTGAAAAAGAGCGTTTCAATTTAGCCTCTATTTAATACAATGCGACGGTCTTCCATGTTGGGAGCTGTACAAATCCTAATTGCATTGCATTGTACTTGAAAACAGTGGCTTGATGGGATACAGCTTTCTCGCCGTAACAATGCTTGCAGAGAATTAGTGAATGAAACACATTAATCATGTTTTTTCTTTGTATCCAGAGAAATTGTGCCAAGCTATCAAAATGAGGGAGACTGATGATTGCTTACCGAAGCTGTTCTTTCGGTATAGCTGTATGGAGCGCACCTCCCTCTCGCCTCTGCGACGTTTCGCCTCCTCCGTTAGATCCTTCTTCAGGCGTTCAGTCTCAGAACGCCTCAGGACGCTCCGCAACGTGGGAGGCGAAATGTCGCTATGGGAGAGAAGAGGAGCGCTCGACACGGCTATCCGGAAAGGACAGCTTTGGTAAGCAATCATCAATCATCATGCATCTAGCATGGTGATTGCATGCATCTAGCATGGCGATTGAAAACTTACATCAGTACAATTGTGGGAACTATATTTAAAGGAGGGCGGCGCGGTGGCCCAGTGGGTAGGCCTGTCGCCTCACAGCAAGAAGGTCCCGGGTTCGAATCTCGGCTCGGGTGCATTTCTGTGCGGAGTTTGCATGTTCTCCCCGTGGCCGCGTGGGTTTTCGCTGGGCACTCCGGTTTCCTCCCACAGTCCAAAAAAACATGCTGCTGCACAGGTTAATTGGCTTGCAGACTAAATGGCCCTCACTGCCCGGTGATCGACTGGCGTCCCATCGTGGCTGTATCCCTGTTTTACGCCCTGTGTCTGCCGGGATAGGCTCACCGCGACCCTGTACAGGATTAAGCGGTTCTGACAACGAGATGAGATATTTAAAGGGAGATCTGAGTGGGCATCGTAATTACAAGGTTACACGAACTTGGTTTCAAGGTTCCTTGTGACATTTCTAAAAGCTATCGTGCTACAGGATTCGATTATTTTTTTGCGGGTGATTTCACAAATATGTAATGCACGGATGAAATTGATATCGTTAATGCTGTAGAGAACTACTTAAAGTATTAAGACATGTAAACCCCTCCCAATGTAGACTTTGGAAAATATAAACAATGCTTTTATCCTTTTTAAAATATTCATCTGGCCAGAAATGTTTACTAATTCATCGTCTGAGATAAATAACACGGTACATTAGCACTGTTCATTGTTAACAATCACACATTTATTAACTGTATTTTCAACATTAACACCCAACCAAAAATGCGTCATTTTGATTCTAATTTTGATTCTGAGAACACGATCGCCAACATAGTGTTTGTTTTTATATTCATTGCTGTTGTGGACAGCAGCCATCGAGTTCCTTGTCCGCACACTTGTACCGTGTCCTGTCCAAGAACACTGTACGGGCACGTGTTGCATCTGGCAAGACGGTGTATTCTCGCTGGAATTCATAGCCAAGCTCTGAACAACGCACACAGTCCAAACATTATTTTCTTCACCTAGTACGTATTTATTTCTATTTTTCATTTTTAGGTAGCGCCAGGGTGGCTCAGTGGGTAGCGCTGTCGCTTCACTGCAAGAAGGCCCCGGGTTCGAATCTCGGCTCGGGTGCCTTTCTATGTGGGAGTTTGCATGTTCTCTCCCCGTGTCCGCGTGGGTTTTTGCCGGGCACTCCGGTTTCCTCCCACAGTCCAAAAACATGCTGCTGCATAGGTTAATTGGCTTGCAGACTAAATTACTGTCAGTGCCCGGTGATGGACTGGTGTCCCATTGTGGGTATATCCCTGCCTTGCGCCCTGTGCCTTCCGGGATAGGCTCTGGTTCAACGCGACCCTGTACAGGATGAGGCAATGAGATGAGATTTTTCATTTTTTTAATCGCTTCTTTTATGTCCTAAACTTTGTTGCTACTATTTGACTTTCAGTTTTACTGTCCTGATGTTGTTGACTTGCCGTTCTTTCCGCAACTCGGATTTGAAAAAAAAACCTCCAAAAAAAACGTTATTGCTCATTTGCTATGCTTATTTCGTTGTTGACGTTCCGTTCTCTCCGCAGCTCTGTGCAGCGCTTTGTGACCCTCGGGTGAAAGGACGCTATAGAAATGCTATTAATATTATTAATAATACAAACCCTTTTTAAGTCAACGTGAGCCCCCCAGCAGTAATGGCATCGTGGCGCCGCGTCACGGGAGTTGGTGGAGGGGTGCCGAGAGCCGTGTTTTATCTCCCTTCAGCTGCACGGCTGTGATGAGACGAGCGGGAGGGCTCTGCGCCCTCCGTGGCACCCGCGTGGGAACGGCGAGGGGCGCGGCAGCAAGGATGAGCTGAACCTCTGCGGCGGGTTAGCGACTTAACTGTGGGCGTGTGCGTGCGCGCTCGCTCACGCCACTTGACCCGACAGACCGACGAGGCTATACCGGAGGTGTCTTTGTCTTTTGCGTTCACGTGTACGCCTGGTCGCGTGCCAGCTCGTGGCCAACGCCAGGGACAAAATTTGGTGACCCGGGTCCTGCACCTAATAGCAGGTCGACTCGGTAGGTCGACTCCGTCTCAAGTGAGTGCCCGGTGCGGTGTTTGTAAACATCGTCAATAGGGAGACAAAGGCGGCCGTGCGTGCTCTTGGCCAACCATCTCCTTGTGAGCCGTGCCGGCCCTGATAGGTGCGCGCGTACCGCACTTGACCCTACCGTTCGTTAAGGCTATACGGGTGACATTCGCCTTTGCGGCGTGCTAAGTGTCTGATTGCCCCTAATTATGACTCGACGTACACGTGCAGCGCACAGGACGGTTACGTTATTGTGAAACGGTGACAGAAGCTCTCGCGTGTGCTGGGCAAACGGCCAAGCGTGCAGACAGACACCCCTTGCTGCAATGCTATCACATGCTCGTGCGGGCAGCTTCTTCTTCTTGCTTGCTTGCTTTGCCCCGCCGCCTGTGGGTTCACATGACGGACTCAATGAAGCGCGCACAGCTCGGTGTCAAATTCGCTAACGTGCGGACAAACGTGGCCCGGAGCGCGGTTGCGGCTCGCACAGCCCTGCGCGATGGCACCCTCGGCATCCTTCGTCAAGCGAGATGTTTCCCAACGGCGCCGGCGCTCAGATAATCAAAGCGGCTTCGTAAGCGTGGGACGTGGCGCGTCGTGCGCCTCTGCGCGCGTACGTGCGTAAACTACCGAAGCTCCGGCTTGCAGGAGAAGGGAGACCCCCGTGTCCCAGCTGATTTCCGGAGAGGGGGAGGAGGGGGGGCGGTGGTCCCCTCCTCCTCCTCCTCCTCCCCCTCCTCCCCGTCGCGATAAAATCTCCCCGGCGTGGGATGCAGAGGTTGAGCGCACGTGTGAGGGCGGTGCACAGCCACTCTCCCCCAACCCCCCGAGAGTGGCATGAGGTGGATCATGGGTGTGCGTGGATTTCTCCTCCCACCACCTCCCGTTCGCTCGGTGCCACCGCTGAATGAGCGAATAAACCGCTTCTGCGCCGAACGTGCCTGGAACTGTTTGGGGGCGCTCATGGCTTAAGCCTCCTTACAGTCACGTTGCCGTTTCACTGAATCACTGTTATTCCTCCACGATGTTTATCAACGTGTTTTTTTCACACTGTTCGTGTGTATAAACTAGTTTAGGTCACTAACTAGAGCAAAGTACACTCAAGCGATTTTTCTTTGTGTCAGTACCCGCTGTAATCCTGTACAGAATCGCGGGGGGCCGGAGCCTATTCCAGCAAACACAGGTCACAAGGCGGGGCTATACCCATGATATGACGCTAGTACATCGCAGGGCACATTTGTAGGAGCAATTTACTCAGCAGGCCAATTAATCTAGGTATCAGCGTGTCTTTGGACGGTGGGAGGAAACGGAAGTACCTGGCAAAAGCTCCACATAAGAAGGGCATTCTGACTGGGAACCGAACCAGAAAACTTCTTGCAGTGAGGGAGCAGCACTACTCACTCCGTAACTCCGCTGTAAACGTGAGTATTTCATTTTTTTATTATATGTGTTAAATAGAGCATAGGTTGCAGGAACAAATTAGAATTATGTATTTATGCGTTTAGTAAAATTCGAATCTGCTTTTTATATTCCTTGGGTCACAACAGGGGCACGTGGAGCTTTGGGGTCACCATATCCTGTGGTCGCAATTCTCGGCTTGTGGGTCGTGACCCATCAGCGGGCCGCGAGCGCCCCCTAGTGGTCTGTGGAAACCAGACCTAAGTGGGCCCAGTGGGTCTTGAGATACAACAGCTTGAGCACTCCTGTCCTATGGCACATACAAGTAGCATCGTTTATTCACAGTATGAGTTATAACATAAGCCCTTGGTCCATTCACCGCCAGACAAAGGGGAGTGTATGACCATACTTCGCCGCATTGGTCATTGGAGTTTAGTGCTGTTGCGTCGTGCGGTGGGGATTTCATTTGACACGGCCGTGAGCCACTGTGGCACATTGAGCTCGGGTTACCCGGAATCATAGCGCATTTCCTTTCACAACCATTTATTTTCTATTTTTTGAGAACAGTTTATATAAAAAAAAAAGTGACTACATAATTGGACGAATAAATCATGCAGGCCTCTTCCGGTAAAAATAAGGGTTCAGTGAAATTACCCTGGTCATAGAATTTTATTGGCAATTCTTTGAGCTGTAATCAAATGTAAGCATCACAATTTTGAGTAAGTAATCAAAGAAACACCTTCACCATATTGCGGTGTTGTTGTTGTTTGAAAAGCCTTAGCACCTCGGTATGCGAGTGTCACAACCACCCGCGGTTAGGGGCACGGGTGACAATATACGGGAGAGGTTTGGTGTGGGATCGCGAGGCGTGTGCTCACCGCGGAGCTCGATTAGGGGCGGTTGCGCAGGGAGGTGGTGAGGCTTCACCGCGCGAGAGATTCAACCCGACGATTCGAAGCAGTTGTGTTAACGCGTTATCAAGCTAATAACGCCATTGAACCGGTTTCACAACTCGCGCCGCTGTCGAAATAGTACGCTCAGTTGCCCGCTGCGTACTATCCGCTCGCATGAATAGATCAACTGTGAACCTAAATGTTTGCCATCTCTAAATAACCCACTGCCGTACCGTTGCGGATAACCTCTGTGCCTGCGCGTGAGTGTGTGTGAGACTGTGCGTGCTGGTGTCAGTATGTTGGCGTACAACCGTAGTTTAACGTTTGCGTTTGCACGATCTGGCGGAGTCTCGGCCTGGAAATGTGGAGTGCGCTGCCACCCTCCCCTCACACTGTCGCGCTGGTGCTCCGGCCGCGGCATAATCCGCGCTCCGGCAGAGTGGCGCTGCAGAGCTCCCGACGTCGAGGGAAGCGGACTCTCGGTTGTGGCGCGATCGCTGGCGCTGTCTCGAGGCAGCGAGTCGAAGGGTTTGCGGTCCCCTCGCTCTGCCTGCCGTTCGGATGCAGCGACCCTCGTTAATCGCGACATGTGGCATTGTGCCGCTGGCGTCTCGTCTCGTCCAGTCGGGTTGCTGCTCAGCCGCTGCTCAGGGCCAGTGGCGCTACGTTTTCTCCGCATCTACATCAATGCTCCCACTTCTTCTCTCTATTCAGAGTCTGCTGTTCTCGTTCAGCGTTCCTGGATGAAATGCCTTTTGATGTTCTCCCGCCTGCCTTAAATAGCGGTTCTAATTATAATAACAATAATTGCAATTCTAAAGCGCTTTTCACCTGAGTGTCACAAAGCACTGCAAATGGCTGCAAACAGCGGCAGTAGTTTACGTGGGTGCGAACTCGGATACATGTTCTTAATGGACAGTTAGCAGTAACCACTTGGTCAAGCGCAATCCACAGCTTGGTGTCCACCTCTCCTTGGCAGATCCCTATACATATATCATAAACTTCTTGTCAATCATATTGGAGGTTGCACATGTTGGTTGTTTATCGCCTCTTGTCCCATACGCACATTGCTCTCAAACAACTTCAGAGGCATCAATGAGGATGGCTCCCACACCTGGAGCCTAACCACTTGTCTTCGTTGTCATGTTTGTTCCTTTTGTCGTCGTGTAAGTGCAGCGTGCATGCATAAACCCAGTCCATTTATGCATTTGTTAAGTCCTCTCTGTGGTAATCTATGAATGGCGCGCGCGCGCGCGCGCGTGTGTGTGTATGCCCAGTCCGTTTCGGGTGTGCTTAAGTGTTTTTGTGTGTGTAACAAGGTGTGTGCCTAATAATTAGAGCGCATCCTTGACAGTGAGTTAAGACACGGTGATCCCATGAGAAAGCAGAGCGGGCCTTAAGTGTGCCATCCACGCCTGTAGCATTGAGCCGTTACTCAAAATCTCACAGCCCTGCAATTTGTGTTAACCATAGGGTGTATTTAAAACTGCCATTCATCGTAATATCATCCTGAAAAATCATAGGATTGGAAAACCTAGTGAGAAAAAAAAGTCAAGGTGAAGGCGTTACTGTTACATTGCTGGGAAAGTTAACGATTTGCTTTGGCTGGACAACAAGTGGATTGTGATTAAACTCAAATCAATGGGTGTGTTAGAGAAACGCTTGCCGTGCCACGTGATTCTCTTTGTACTCTTGGGAATATCTCCGTCTCTTAGCAATTACACTGACCTGTACGGCGGCCTATGGCCGCTAAGGTCACATCTGTGTTGACCTGCCAGATGGCATGGAGTGGAATGGTTGTGACGTCACAAACGCCGTTATCCAATGAGACGCCAGGAAATTATCGGTGACCTGTTGTGTGCATGGCTGTATTCTACACAGATCCGGTGGATATTTAAATTGTCTGTTTGGAAATTTTAGTCAGTGGTGAGCTCGCAATTATTTGTTTTACATTGTGGTGAATGTAGCGGCAACTTGTGCCTGCAGCACTAACGTACAAGTTCTGTTTTTTTTTTAAATATTCTTGGACGCGTGATATGATATCTTGATCTCAGGAGTTTATGTTAATAAATAATTTGACTCATCCATCATTCCAATTCCACAGGGAATGATGGTGCAGGAGTTGGGTTTGTTTGTCCAAGGATTTTCAATGAAAGCTGTTCTCGTTTTTATGATATATTTACTAAATAAATGTTGTTTTTATTGACACTTAATGTGAATAAATGCATTGGGCAGGTAACTCAAGAAGTAAATCCTTACTTGTCCAGTCGACCATCTTTCACATACTCAGTGAAAATACCATCATCGAACAACAATTTGAATGGGGGAGGGGA
>JAZEWT010000009.1:3971027-3981656 GCA_036362905.1 Mordacia mordax | reverse complement strand
CGGTGCTGCCAAGGTTAATTGGCCTGCTTAGTCAATTGTCCGCAGTGCCCCGCGATGTATTGGCGTCAAATCATAGGTATAGCCCCGACTTGCGCCCTCTGTTAGCCGGTATTTCTTCCGCCTATCCGAGACCCTGTACAGGATTAAGCGGGCATTGATGATGAAGATGATGATTTAAATATTCGAGGAAGAAGATAACGGAAAGTGACAATGGAGGGGCGTGGAAGGAGAGAATGGCTTGGCAAATAAAACAGCACAGTTCTCATCTCATCTCACTGTCAGAAACCGCTTAGTCCTGTACAGGGTCGCGGTGAGCCGGAGTCTATCCCGGCAGACACAGGGCAGGGATATACCCACGATGAGACGCCAGTCCATCACCGGGCACTGAGGGCGATTTAGTCTGCGAGCCAATTAACCTTTGCAGCGGCATGTTTTTTGGACTGTGGGAGGAAACCGGAGTGCCCGGCGAAAACCCACGCGGACACGGGGAGAGAACTCGCAAATTCCCACACAGAAAGGCACCCGAACCGAGATTCGAACCCGGGCCCTTGTTGCTGTGAGGAGGCGACAGCGCTACCCACTGGGCCACCGTGCCGCCCAACAGCAGAGTAGAAACACGTACTACGGTACTGATAATTTCGGACGATGCTCTTCAGCTGAACAGTACCGTAGATGGCTACAGAGGTATGCGTGTGGCAGATGCACTCAATGGCTTTTTTTTGCGGTCAAGAGACGGAAGTGACGCAGAGAGGTTTCGTTAAAACATCGTAGTTGTCATTGCTCGGCTGAGGCAAACTTTATGTCCTTAAAAGAAATGACCAAGATGGAGCTGGACAGTGCCCGGTAATGTTTTTCGAAGCCTTGAACTTGCGGATTCCATTTCCGAGTAACCGTTCATGCTCTGTTTCTGCAATTGAAACACAATCGGCAATTCCGCACTACAAAGAGAAACCTCGGATTAGAGATTTGATGTAAAATTATGTTCCGAAGACTGGGGTGGATGCTAAGATCATCTGGATTCACCCCTCCCTACATCTACCTTTCATCACTCGAGACCCCTCCGGGTACATTGCTCTGTCTTGTCGCTTCACAAACTCTCTCCTGCCTTCCTCTACGTCGACACGGTGTCGACCTCGACCCCCCAGAGGAATTTTCATGGCTGTGGTCGCCGAGGTGACCTATTGCACGGTTTGTCAGGCCACGTGCAGGCTCCGTGATACTCCATCGCAGGGCACTGGGGGACGATTTAACCAGCCGTCAGTTAACCTGGGCGTATTTTTGGAACGGTGGGAGGAAAACGGAGAACCCGGCGAAAAACCCACGCGGACACGGGGAGAACTCGCAAACTCCACACAGAAAGGCACCCGAGCCTGGGAACCGAACCCGGGTCCTTCTTGCTGTGAGGCAACAGCGCTACTCACTGCGTCACCGCGTCGTCCCTCATCTGCCTCTCCCGTCCACGCACTCTCCTATCTCTCCCCTCTCATCTCACTCTACTCTTCTCATGCGCTGTCAGGTCCAGGATTAACAAGGCCTTCTGTTGAAGCCCCCAATCACGTTGTGCTTAGTGGCAGGGCATCTGCTTCTCTTTTGCTCTTCCTGTTATCTGATCTTCCCTTAGCTTAGAAATCTGTCAACTCCCTGGCTCTGTTCAAATCCTGGTTCAAGACCTTCCTTTTGGCTTCTCCCATCAACTGGGTGCCTCTGGAACTTTATAGAAGTAATACAATTCACCTTCTCCCCGAGAAGGTAGCGCACAGCATCTCGAGACGTTGGATAAACATTGGTACAGATATTCAAACAAATCTCACCATTGTCCTGCACCGTAATTCCTTCTGACAAGGGGTTCACTGGGGCTTATTAACGTACCCTTGCAGTGCTCCTCAGGATTCCTCTTCGAATCCATCCTGAACTTGTGTTTATATCTGTGGCATCTTCGGAACTAAGGAGGCTGGACACACGGGATGAGGATCTCGCAGGCGGAGGCTGTGGTCGCTGTGGTTGTGAAGGTCCTTTGCCAAGTATGCTGGATTAGTGATCTCTCTAATGGGTGGGGTTACGGCTGTTCACGGTCTCATTCTTCAGGGTGGGGGGGTCGGGGTGTGGTGGGGGCACATTGGGGTGGAGGCAGTGGGACGTCTGCGGGGATGTGTTCGTGGATTAGTTTTTTTTTGCGAACTCCTGGGTCTTCACCAAACGTAAACATCGTGGGAAGACGAACATCTCGCCACACTGGGAGAGCTGCACGCACGTGCCTTGTCTCGGAGTGGTGGAGCGTTACGTAGCTGACGCAAACCAGAAACTTTGTAATGTCCTTCGACTGTCGCCTCAGAAGGGGATTGATCCCGGGAAAACCGGCAAGGGTGGCAACCATGAATGTGTTGTGGGGTGACGAGTAATATAATTATAGAACGTAGGCCAATCTCAGCCCCTTTGACCCATTTTGACTGTGGTCCTTCTGAGGAGCGTGCTATGAACAAACTCCCAATTGTAAGTACACAGGGCACCACTAGGGGTACCACTAGGGGTACCACTAGGGGTACAATTAGGGTACCACTAGGGTACCACTCGGGTACCACTTGGGCGGCAGGGTGGCACAATGGTAACATCTACGCCTCACAGAAAAAATAAACTCTTGCCTGAGGCAGTTCGAGTCCTTTCTGTGCAGCTTCGGTTTGTTCTGCCCCTGTTCTGCGTGCTTTTCCTTCAAGTTCTCCGATTTACTCGCCGACAGCATCATGATGTATAGGCCGCAGCGTCTGGCGGGTGTTGGCGTTTTGTGGCTGCGTGGCCGCCTCTCTGTTCACGTCTCGTCCACGATCAGATACGGGAATCGCGCGCGTAACCAATTCTATTAGTATAATCGGTGAGAGGGGGCCGGAGCAGGCATCGGGTCAGTCCAGAAATTGCGTTCGTAACAGAGTGTTGAGCCGAACAGACGTGATGATGTTTACGTGTAGCTGCTTGCGACCACAAGTGTGATTCCGCGTGCTAGGCCAGGTCATGAGCACTTCTTCTTTCAAAGTTTACCCGCCGCCCGCTACCAACAATTCGGGCATCTGCAGGATTTTAATCGACGCCCGCAGTGGGTGGTGAAACGCTTGAGGAGGTATTCTCAACAATCCTACAATACCTGGGAAACTAGGCTTGGAAGACATGAACATCGCCCGCGCTTGTCATGGTCAGCGGTGAAATCTATGAAGAAAAACTTCAGCGGGAGTTTTTTTTTTTAGGCCGTGTTAGCAAGGTTCAAAATTCGTTATTTTCACCTTAGGTCTGCTGTGATTTGATTTCACTACCTTCTCCAGGCCGTGTCTCTCATGAGAGTTGTTTGATTAGGTTGTCGCACGCTGGTTAGCCTGGGTTGTCGATAGAGTCTGGGAGCAAGCTTCGTTAAGAAATGTCTCACTACTAGTATGAGTCAGCAAAGCACATGGACTCCTGTGCCACTCTTCCACCCTGTGAACTTGCGTTTCAGTTCTAATAATGACCCCATTATTTGTTGACAACCGTGGAGCCATCTGTACCACCCATAGCACCAATCTACGTGTCCGCTTAAGTTAATAGAGCCTTTTCTCATTTCTTAACCTGGATAATGCCTTCATCAAAGAACACCAGGGCACTGATTGGACGCAAATGCGCTGGCAAGCGTTGTGATCGCTTCTCTCTGGAGCAGCTCGTGATGCCGAAATCAATTCCTCGGCACACTTTCACGAACGTGCGTCTCTTTCCGATTGAGTGCTTTGTTTGAAAAGCGGGCGGTTTCTCAATCTTCAGCAATTACCGTTTGTCAATTTTCACGCGCGTTACAAAACACTGTGCAAAATACTTGATGATGTGCACGTGAACTGTGATGCAATGTTGGACGTTGTTTTCAATTTGTCATGTTGTGCTTTGGCTTGAGGCCACGCGTGTTCACTTAGACAGGTGCAGATAAAAAAAGCCGTATTTAACTGAGTTTTGACGTCAGTGCTTCTGGCTGGTGATCTGGACTCGTTATATCTCATCTCATCTCATTGTCTGAAACCGCTTAGTCCTATACAGGGTCACGGTGAAGCCGGAGCCTATCCCGGCAGACACAGGGCGCAAGGCAAGGATATACCGACGATGGGACGCCAGTCCATCGCCGGGCACTGCGGGGCAATTTAGCCTGCGAGCCAATCGACCTATGTAGCAGCATGCTTTTTGGACTGTGGGAGGAAACCGGAGTGCCCGGCGGAAACCCACGCGGACACGGGGAGAGCATGCAAACTCCACACAGAAAGGCACCCGAGCCGAGAGATTCGAACCCGGGAACTTCTTGCTGTGAGGCGACAGCGCTAACAACTGGGCCACCGTGCCGCCCGACTCGTTATATGGATTGGTGTAAATAGCTAAGTGGCTACAACATTCTCATCTGATATTCAATGTTGAAACAAAACAAGAGACCACGCTTTATTAATGAAGCGCTACAATACGCTGGGCGCGATTGTTCACGTGGCGAATTTGTTAAATGGCTAAGTCGGTGGAGGAGGGTTTATCTTAATTACGCTAAAAAAATAAATTGTGAATCGGTTTCCTCCCACAGTCCAAAAGCACGCTCCTGGATAGGTTGATTGGCTCGCAGACTAAAATTGTCCCGCAATGCCCGGCGATGGACCGGCGTCCCGTCGTCGGGTGTATTCCTGCCTTACGCCCTATGTTTCCGGGATAGGCTCCGGCTTCACCGTGACCCTATATAGGATTAAGCGGTTTCAGATAATGAGATGAGATGAGAGGTGTTTTTCACGACAACTTAGCACGTGTTAAATTATATGACAAAATGCCACACTCTGACAAAATGCGTGTAAACATTTGAACAAGCGGTTCCCTACCACAGTCCAAAGACACGCTGCTATCTCGGTTAATTAGGTTGCTGCCAAAATTACCCGCGGCGATGGACTGTCGTCCTACCCTGGGTTTAACCCTGCCATGCGCCCTGCTTCTGCGCGGGATAGGCTGCGGTCCCTGCTCAGGTTGAAGCGGCGATGGTGATCAGAACAGGCGGCGAAGCGTGGCTGAGTGACGCCGTGCGAGCAGCCGGTGGGGAGCGGCCGCGGCGGCGGCGGAGGGGGTGGGTGCGAGGCGGTAACCGCAGCCGGGGTGGGTGTGCGTGGAGGCGTGGGAGGGATGCACGCGGAAAGCGGTCGCGGGGCCGGGCTGAGTGGGGGTAGGGGTTGGCGTTCGGGACGGATCTCCCCGTGGCACCCCGCACGTGCAGCTGCGCCCGGCACGTGCTGGGCTCGGCACGTGCTGCCGCCCGGCACGTGCGAGCGCAGGGGTGGGGGGGGTAGAGAGAGAGATTACGTGCGCCTGGGCGTCGACAAATATAGCCGCGCTTATTCGGTGTAGCCACCCAGAGACTCAGCCCCTCTCTGGATTTTTAAAACACGACACGCCGCTCTTTATTTTTTGCTCCTAAATCGATCGCCCTTAAACTCTCGTTTTCCATGCCTCCCCCACCCAGTGACCCGACTAAGCGTTCCTTATTTACCAGCCAGTCGCCTCCCACGCTGCATTTGGAAATTAGCGTTAATGCACGCGTCGAGATGGATTGGTAAATATGGAAAGCCTCACTGTCTAGGCTTGACAGGACTTTGGGGCCGCAGTTTCATCGTTGCTGACCTAAATAGAGTGAGGAAGAGGAGACACTGCGTTTTGTTAAAGCTTCTTAATTCACTGCTTCTGCTCTTCAGATCACAGTGTGCTCCCTGTCCTCATCAATCGCTCCTTGCGAGCCTCTGCTAAATTTCATCTCTGTATTGACAGCATTCACTGCAATGCGAATGTCATTATTCCGGGATGAAAGTAAATTGACGGAGGCGCGGTGGTTGGGCAGTGAGTAGCGCTGCTGCCTCGTAGCAAGAAGTACCAGGTTCGGTTCCCCGGCTCAGGTGCCTTTCTGTGTGGAGTCTGCGTGTTCTCTCCCCGTGTCCTCGTCGGTTTTCCCCAGGTACTTCGGTTTACTCCCACCGTCCAAAGACACGACACTGCCTAGGTATTTGTTCTCCTGAATAAATTGCTCCAAAAAAAACGTGCCGTGCGATGTACTGGCGTTAAATTCTGGGTATAACCCCGCCTTGTGTCCTGTGTATGCCGGGATAGGCTCCGGCCCACTGCGACCCTTTACAGGCTGAAGTGGGTATTGATAATGAATGAATGAACTTTACTTCCCGCTTATTGATCACTCTTCTAAAAGGCCAGTGAGCCTGCAACAATATTCCCAGTAGGATATCAGGGAAACATCCAGGTTAAAACCAGTATACTAGCAGACACGCTATCAATAAGAGACGTCAGAAGAACGTGTTACACGCTTGGAACAAGACCGCGCGTGGAGCGGGTACTCTGCCAGTAGTATGGAACCTATCTGCCAAGGTGGCTCAATTCCACCAGGGAGGAGGGTCCTTCCCAGGATTTACGGCGAGCTCGCCCGTGCAGGCCACTGCATGCAAAGTTATTAGGCTTCCTGGGCCAAGAATGAACGCCAATTGGAGGCGCGTGCAAATGATAATAATTAAGAACTCACGTGCACATACCACAGCGGGAAAGTGAGGTGCATGCTGGGTACACTCACAGGGAGTAAGAGCCACGTTGGAGGCTGTGTTTTTTGTGTGTGCGTGCCTTTGACCGATTGACACACTTTTTGGCTGTACGTTTATAATCTCCGGCTGCAGCCTTGACAAAAAAAAACGATTAATACCGAACAATAACAGCTTTAATTTGGACCGTTTAGGGAGAGAGAACGCAGGTAAGTGGGTTTCTAGTTCAAAGGTGCAAGGAAATGGTGACATTGTGCGATGAGCAGCAACGCGTGAATGGAGAGCCATATGAATGAGGAGTGGAGGCAGAGCTGCTTGAATGAGCCCTTGTTTGGTCTTGGAGGAATTATATTCTCTGGCACTGAATAAAGAGCAATGACTGTGAGAGATGCCCTGGGTGACTCACGGAGATAATACCCTTGGAGATCTGAGCCGACACTGGGTTCGAGTCTGAACGGCTACCCGTGATTAAACTGGGTTATTAAGTGTTGTTAGTTGATGGACTCATCCCAGTGAGTAATGACTACATAAAAAAAAAACCTGTCATTAAATAGGTTTTTTTTATTCTTAATTTGGCTTTTTCCAGCTCTGTGAATTATATATTTGATTGACATGCAGCAACGAGTGTTTTCAAGGCACATACTAAGGTATATCTAGCGGCTATTGAAGTGGCTTCCTCTGGTGTCATTCCCTGATACTGTGATCTGAATTGTACGAGGAAACAGTATACTTATTTTGTTACATTGTGTTCATTTCTAAGTTTCATCATGCGATAGTTGTTGTGCAGTTACGTTTTGGAGACATTTTTAGTTCAGATAGAGTTCAATTCTCGTCACGGGCGCCTTTATACGTGGAGTTGCTTTCTATTAATTTATTAAATCTCATCTCATTGTCAGAAACCGCTTAGTCCTGTACGGGGTCGCGGTGAGCCGGAGCCTATCTCGGCAGACACAGAGCGCAAGGCAGGGATATACCCACGATGGGACGCCAGTCCATCACCGGGCACTGCGGGGCAATTTAGCCTGCGAGCCAATTAACCTATGCGGTAGAATGTTTTTGGACTGTGGGAGGAAACCGGAGTGCCCGGCGAAAACCCACGCGGACACGGGGAGAGAGCATGCAAACTCCACACAGAAAGGCACCCGAGCCGAGACTCGAACCCGGGACCTTCTTGCTGTGAGGAGACAGCGCTACCCACTGGGCCACCCTGCCGCCTATTAATTAAATAATGAACACGTGTTTATTATTACAGACGCGCGTCGGATGTCGGGATGGTGATTCTCACATCGGTGGCGGATCGGATCGGAGAATCGACTCCTGAATCGATTCCCCCTCGGATAGAAATCCGGTGCGTGGTGTCATGTTGACGCGTGGGGGTGGGTGGGTGAGTGGGTCGGTGGGTGAGTGGGTCGGTGGGTGAGTGAGTGGGAGAGCGAGTGACAGAGTCAGCAAGTCGACGAGTGAATGGAAGAGCGAGCGAGCGAGTAGAAGCTGATGTGCCGTTCTCTCCACAGCCCAGATTTGTAACACCCCCCCCCCAACACCAAAAACAAACCGTTATTGTTGCTGATTTGCTGTTATGTTAATGCTGACAAAGCCGTTCTCTTCGCAGCTCTGTACAGCGCATTGTGGTCCTCGGGTGAAAGGCGCTCTAGAAGTGCAATTATTATCTCATCTCATTGTCTGAAACCGCTTAGTCCTATACAGGGTCACGGTGAAGCCGGAGCCTATCCCGGCAGACACAGGGCGCAAGGCAAGGATATACCGACGATGGGACGCCAGTCCATCGCCGGGCACTGCGGGGCAATTTAGCCTGCGAGCCAATCAACCTATGTACCAGCATGCTTTTTGGACTGTGGGAGGAAACCGGAGTGCCCGGCGGAAACCCACGCGGACACTGGGAGAGCATGCAAACTCAACACAGAAAGGCACCCGAGCCGAGAGATTCGAACCCGGGACCTTCTTGCTATGAGGCGACAGCGCTAACCACTGGGCCACCGCGCCACCGCGCAATTATTATTACAGCAAAAAAGTACCCAGTGAGCTTGCAAGCCCTAGATGCGGGATTCCTGTGATGCAACATTCCTACGATTTTTACGTTTTCCTCTGGGTCCTCCGGTTTCCTTTCATCGTCAAAACACCCGTGTAAAATGTAACTGATATTAGCCGAACACCACAATTACCCAATCGGGATTACCGGTAGCAACATCGCCCTCTACCGTGAACACGTGGCAGGAGTGATGTAGGATTTGACGACTCGGTGTGTGAGATTGAAGGCGTCTTCAGACTTTCTAAGAACGGACAGAGGGGGAGCGCTCGACATGGCTCTCCGGAAAGGGCAGCTTTGGAGAGCAATGTTCACGGAAGGACTTTCCTGAATGACATCTCTTGAAATTCCGTGAGGTTCTTGCTGGGCAGAGAAGTATGATAATAATGACGATTGCTTTCCAAAACAGTTCTTTAGGGATAGCCGTGCTAAGACTCGGTCTAAGTAAGCCTGAAGATGCCTCCAATATAGGGGTTGAACCGTAACGAAGGAGAGAGAAGAAGCGCTCAACACGGCTATCCTGAAAGAACAGCTTTGGTGAGCATCATCATGCGTCGAGCCGTGAATACTTATATTAGTATGTAACAATATTATTACATTTGTTGTGCCAGGGGCTGGCACGGTGGCCCAGTGGGTAGCGCTGTCGTTTCACAGCAAGAAGGATCCGGGTTCGATTCTCGGCTCGGGTGTTTTTCTGTGCGACGTTTGCGCCTTCTCGCCGTGCTATCGTGGATTTTCGCCAAGTACTCCGCTTTCCTCCCATCGTCCACAGACACGCTGATGCTCAGGTCAATTGCTGTGTTGCGTAAATTGCCACAAAAAGTGTGCCCTGCGACGTACTGGAGTCACATCCTGGGTATTCCCCCGCCTTGCGCCCTTTGTCTGCCGCGATAGGCTCTGGCCCCACCTCGACCCTTTACAGGATTAAGCGGGCATTGATAATGAATGAATGGTTGTCCAGGGACTGTAATAATCCAGTGAGCATCGCCAATGCCAGAGTGGTTGTCTTTGAGCTGGCGCTGGTCCAGCATTGCGATGCCGTGTGAAAACAGAGTGGAATGTACAGGGTCATTAGAAACACACACTCGAGTTCGCAATGGTTAACTCCTTCGAAATATTTTACTTCCAGTGCCTGTTCTGCTCTAATGTCCCAAATGAAGCACGAGAAATAGTATTTACGTTAACACATATTTAACAAATTATCCCTGTGCGTCCAATATCATTTGCCTCTTCGACTGAAGAAGTTATAATTTACATGACTTCAGCAGCGAGTATTTGTCAGTGATTCTTTCCACAGCAGCTGTGTTTTCTGATTTCAAGTATTCAACCGTATGTGGATTATTCCTTTACGCATTGTGCTTAAGTTAACCGCGTAAAAAAAATAACAACCTCAACGAGTATAGGCAATTGAAACTAGAGCGTCTTTTCATGAACCTTACGGTTTATTGATGTAGGTTTACAGTGGTTGACATTTTAACAATGTAACGTTCAATAGCGGGCGGCACGTGGCCCTGTGGGTAGCGCTGTTGCCTCACACCAATAAGGTCTCGGGTGCGAATCTCGGCTCGGGTGCCTTTCTGTGTGGGAGTTTGCGAGTTCTCTCTCCCCGTGTCCGCGTGGGTTTTCGCCGGGCACTCCGTTTTCCTCCCACAGTCCAACAAAACACGCTGCTGCATAGGTTAATTGGCTTGCAGACTAAATTGCCCTCACTGCCCGGTGATGGACTGGCGTCCCATCGTAGGTATGTCCCTGCCTTGCGCCCTGTGCCTGCCTGGATAGGCTCAGGCTCCGGCTCACCGTGACCCTGTACAGCACTAAGCGGTTTCTGACAATGAGATGATGAGACGTTCAATAGCACGGTAATCGCCTGCACGGCTGCCTTCACTCACCTCTCCGTTGTTTCCTCGCGAAGTTCCTGTACGAGTCGCCCTTACTAAGGGCGTCTGCTGAATAATAATAATTAATAATAATAACAGTGGGCGGCGCGGTGGCCCAGTGGTTAGCGCTGTCGCCTCACAGCAAGAA
>JAZEWT010000009.1:3849868-3862469 GCA_036362905.1 Mordacia mordax | reverse complement strand
AACTGTGGGAGGAAACCGGAGTACCCGGCGAAAACCCACGCGCACACGGGGAGAGCATGGCGTCAGCGCTAACCACTGGGCCACCGCGCCGCCCTATTCTCGATGTGTAACATGTTTTTTATTGAACAGTTAGAATTTAAAATGAGGATGTGATTATTAATCGTGGTATAAATTACCATCATCATGAATCGCCAAATCAAAATTGAAAACCAATCTCCATATTAAATAGTTTTAGTTCGCAATTATTGATCCTATTGCTAAAATTTGGCCGGATCCTCTTGAAAAGAGTGGATGAGGGTTTCCTTAAGATAACAGTAATAAAACCCAAGACCGTCACCTGTATACCACAGTGTGCAGTATTGCTTTGTAGAAATTTTGGTCACAACTTAAAAAAATAATTCCATTTCAGTTGTGCCGAGGCAGTAGATTTCCATGTAAAGCACTCTTCTAACAAGTGGCAGGACAGCAAATGCTATTAAATAACAGCTAAAAGTAAAAATGTGCACTGAGCAGCGGTACCGTTCTGCTGGCGGGGATGGCGTGTTGCCTTATGGAGGGCATTGACATCGACTTGCAGCGTGGGATTTCATGACTTCTGTGTGGAGTTTGCATGCTCTCCCCGTGTCCGCGTGGGTTTTCGCCGGGTACTGCGGTTTCCTCCCACAGTCCAAAAGCATGCTCCTGGATAGGTTGATTGGCTCGCAGACTAAAATTGTCCCGCAATGCCCGGCGATGGACCGGCGTCCCGTCGTCGGGTGTATTCCTGCCTTATGCCCTGTGTTTCCGGGATAGGCTCCGGCTCACCGTGACCCTATATAAGATTAAGCGGTTTCAGACAATGAGATGAGATGAGGTTTAATGTAACAGTTATCGTATTATAATAATAATAATTGCATTTCTGGAGTGCCAGTCACTCGAGGGTATATATATGTCCGTGTGGTATATGTGACCCATCAGTCTGTTATGGCTACACGGGGTATCTTTGTTTTGTTTTTTTGGTATATGTGTGCGAATGTACGCTTGCTATGCGTGCGTATGCGGAGAATTGCTCTTCACAGCTGCTCTTTCATGATAGCCGTGGCAAGCATTTCATCTCTGTCGCCTCCACAGATGGAGACGATTCTCAAAGATGGAGCCGTGAAAGCCCGCATGGGTACAGGATAAATACATCTTAATCACGGTTGCCTAGCGTAGGCCAAAACTTCCAAAATGTAAAACGGCCAGCAGCAAACGGCACTATTGAATGTGCTTTAGATTCGCATCAACACGTTATTTTGATTGAGCTAAGTAAAAGGAACTTCTGGGAAGGAGATCGTGGGAAGGAAGTTCAAATTCGAGCAGTGAGAGGACAGAAGCAGAGCAATGAACAGAGCAGTGTGGATTTACTTGACAGCCATGATTAAGATGACAAGGAGGCCTTTCAAGTATTGAACCGAAATACTACTCTCCCGTGAAAGAGCGTCTTCGGAAAACATTTCCATCAATGTGTTGTGGTGAGAGGACTGATTACATTGTTAAAAACATTGTTAAAAACAATGTTAAAAAAACAATGTGGCCAAAATAAACCTGCATCAAAAATCCAAGACATAATAGGCTTGTCAGCAGATCTGTTCATTGTTTCAGTGGTGGCATTATTCCATACACAAGCCTCGATGGAGTATTTTTTTTTTAGCAGGAAATGTTTTAGGAGGTGGCCACGTGGCTCCCCGAGTTCGTAATGCCCTCCTCGCCAGAGATGCGAGACAGCGCCACTCAGATCCTGGCATTCAGTCCACGCAGCCGCTCGGGCTTTGCCAGGCTGCGATGACGCACGTATGTAATGGAGCGCCGTGGAGGCAGCGAGGGTTGGTGGATCGCGCAAACGTTGAGGAACTCCTTTCCCCACGAGCGTCGAGGAGGGGGGCCGTTCCCTGGCTTTCCAAGGGATGGCAGTGTGGAAAATTGCGCAGTAATATCCACCCGTCCCCATCTGATAGGATAGAATGTTGCTCCCCCCTCGCACGCGTGAGTTTTCTCTGGATTCTGTGATTCATCCCGCGATGGATAAAACCTCATTCACCTGCTGAAAATATCTTAAGACTGCAGGGCTTTGGTAAGTCTTACGACCAGCTGATTGCCTGGCTGATGACTTACCGCTTATCTGTGATTGCTTCTCACGTCTGTCCGTGAATATTTTTAGATTAAGCATATACTGTGTGGCGTCAAATTACGAATTTGAATTATTCATGGGTGTTATTATCATCATCATCATCACTGTAAAATTACATTCTTAGGTTTGGAAAGTGTGTTGTCAGCCCAAAGATCGGTAAGGATACCTGGTTGCAAATGTTAAAGGTTCACAATTCAGGCTCGATCACCTTGGAGACATTAAACGTCTCTACGTTATCTGATTATTGACTTACGATGAAGCTTTATCTATAAAGTGGTGCAATATGATGTTACCGCTGGGATACCTAGGTGTATGTCCGGTTGTGCTTCGTTGCTGACAGAGATGGGAAAATGTTATTCAAATAACACGTTTTTTGGAGCATCTAATGTATTCTAGGCACCAATAGCAATTATCGTTTTGTAATTTAGATATCACACACCAGGTGCCCGAATTCAATTCCTGGTCACGGCTTAAAGCAAAAGAGGTGAGTGGAGGTTAAGCCAGTCGTGGGCTAGGGTGGGAATAAATGAAGTAGATTTTATTTGGCTTTTCTGCATACATTGGTTTCATGGACGTGTATTGGTTTAGTGGAAACGTACCAAGATTGTTCCTTATTTGTTTTGTTTTGACCGTGTGCATTATGCACTGCTATGTACAAGCGTGGTCACACCTGGCCATGATCAACTGAGCACGAAATAATAACCAATCATCTCCGTACACTTCCGCTAACCAGCACGTAAGCGAGGTTTTGTAGAAAGGATGCATATAGTATTCAAAAGCCAAAACATGTCTATTTTGTTACTTTCCCAGCCTGATCCTGGGTTGCCAATTCTCACTGGCCAAAATAGTGACGTGTGGTCAGACAACTGCCATGACTCACACGGTGTAGGGGAGGTCTTAATTCTGTAATCACTTGACAAAGGGAGGTCAAAAGTGTACATCCTCTTTTACAATTGTATCATTTCATATTGTGTCTTGTTGTTGCTGTGCAACTACATATTATCTACAAGATAATGGACCTAATGGGGCATTGTAGGCACTCGGTGCAGACCCCATGAATCATCTCCGTCCAGTGTTGGTGAAGCACACGGCGGCGTGATCTTCTGCAGCTGCTGCTTTGTGAGACGCGAGGTTTTCCTACCACGTGCCAGCGGTCAAAAAGGTCGTCTCATCACCCGCGAGCACAGATCGGGCCGTGAAGCCGGTGACGAAATCCAAAGCAAACAACGGTGAAATAATGGACAACGGCTGGATGTGCGGGCAGTCTTGCGCTCCATATCTGCTGCTTCAGGACAGCCGTGTCGAGTGTTCCTTCTCTCTCCTTCGCGACGTTTTGCATCCCGCGTTGGCGATCTTGAACGGTTTTGGCTGAAACCTGTTGCGTTATACGTCTGCAGCGCGTTCAAGGTGCCGTTTCTGTGTGTTTATTCATCTCATCTCATTGTCAGAAACCGCTTTGTCCTGTACATGGTCACGGTGAGCCGGAGCCTATCCCGGCAGACACAGGGCACAAGGCAATGATATGCCCACGATCGGACGCCAGTCCATCACCGGGCACTGCGGCCAATTTAGTCTACAAGCCAACCAACCTCTGTAGCAGCATGTTTTTGGACTGTGGGAGGAAACCGGAGTGCCCGGCGAAAACCCACGCGAACACGGGGAGAGAACTCGCAAACTCCACACAGAAAGGCACCCGAGCCGAGATTCGAACCCGGGACCTTCTTGCTGTGAGGCGACAGAGCTACCCACTGGGCCACCGTGCTGCCAATGTTTATTTATCTTCTGTTAAAACTTGTCCGTTGTTGCTCCCGCATACCTTCTCCCCGATCCCGTCGTCTCGATTGTGGTCTCAATAACGGAATTGCTTAAGAGCTTCTTTTTCGGGACGGCCGCGAGCAAACTTCCCTCTCTCCTCCGCGACATTTCCCACGCCGGGGTCCTCTTAAGGCGATCGATACGGTGAGATTATAACTACCCCCCCCATCAACCCTCTTCCCGAGATCACCAATTACACACAGTGCACTGCCCCCCCCACCGCTGTGTACCCAGACCAGCGGCACACGCCGTGCCCAGGTGCGCACCCCTAACGCTCCCTTCCCTTGTCAGTCACCCGGCGTAACTCGGAACGAGCAGCAACACTCGTAGGCGCGACACCAGACACCCTTGCCACCCTTGCCACCCTTGCCACCGTTGACGCCGCCGCCGCCGCCGCTGCTGCTGCTGTCATTCGCTTAATGCACGGCGTTGGCTGCTCGCCGAGATATCTCCTTTAAGCGATCGCCCGGCATGCGGCTGAGGCTGGATTAATGTTGCCTTGGCGGCTAAGAGATGCTCATATATCAGTGGCGGCTGCCTCAGTGGGGATGCCCACCCTTGGGTGGGGGATGGAGGGCCACTTTAATAATAATATTCAATACTATCTGCGCTTCCAGAGCACTTTTCACCCGAGGGCCACAAAGCGCCGCACAGAGCTGTGGAGATAAAAGGCATGTCAGCAGCAACATCAGAGTTGATCAATTAAAGTGGAACAATGGCTATAAATCACTGACTGACGTGAAACAACAAATAAAGACATTGCTGAACAAATAAAGGAAGGAGTCCGTGTCCCTGAGCAGGTGAAACTGAACGCTTTCGCAGCTCTGAGCATGAACAATTCGAGCATGTGGCACGGCACGGCTAGCTCTCTTTCGTAATAGTGTCCGTGACAGATGTTCACTTATGGTGACCGAATGTCGATCATTATTTACATGGCGTGTTGGATCCCATGGTGTATCAATTCAATGGGAATATATATTTTTGTGACAGTAAATCTCCGCTTGTTCGTCGTGGTGTGGAAACCGTCATCCGTGCCCATATGGAGATCAGTCTCCTAATACACGACCAAATTGTCAGATTAGTGGAAGTAATAGGATGGATTTCCCATGCGACTTATTTTATCTGTAATAAAATATTTTTTTCGAAATAATGCCTTGCCAACAACCACGGCTTCCATGTGACGTATCTATACGATATGAATTTGCCACGTGACTCCTATTGATCGTCGTCCTTGATCTATCCACTGTTGGATGTAGGCTTCCCCACGCTATTGTCATCACTCGTGCTCTCACGATCCGTCTACGAATCCTGACATTTAGGTGCGGTTCAGGGCCACGGATAACATCTTTGAAAAATGCTCTCAGCCACTGCCGGGTTTTCCCCTAGATTAAATGAGCCATACAAATTAGTATTTCGTACAGTTCGAGAGAGACAAAGGTGGTTGGGCGTGGTGATGACCACACCCACCCTCTCGTGTGCTGTGCTGGCCCCTGAATAGGTGCCCGCTGTTGGCGTTTCCTCCAGCGGTCTGTATGGATGCACGAGGGGGGGAATCCTTTGTGTGTGTGTATTGACATATGAATGCAAGGACAATACGTTTGAATTTGACACGTGGCTTTTTTTTGGATATATTTTTACGAGCACAGTCTTTGTTTGCCGTGGCCACACAATAGCTATTACCAGGAAAAATAACTTTTTTTAGTTTTCCGTTGCAAAAAAAACCTTGGACAGTGACTATTTTTCAGCTGTTTCTGCAACCGCGACATCTCTGGACCATGTAAATATATTTTCCAACAACTTTTGTGCACGATGGCTCTCCGACGCACTTTCAGGCTGGGCCACGCATTGCTCAGCCTCACTGACCTCGGCTCTTTAACTACACGTGCTTGGAGCTTGCGCATTGTGCGGAGAAATCTGTTCGTATGCAGGGACCCAATTGTTCAGAGTCCAGGGTTTTTTTTTTACATTTACACGCACAGCCCTCTGTGCGCCTCACGATGTGTGTCGGTTGTTTGTGCCTCCCAGGTGGAAATTCTACGTTGATCATTGCGAGCCAGACACCACCCCCTCGTTGCGGCACGGTGTCGGATGGGTCCAGGGTTCACGGGCATATCCGCACAGTGGCCGCCGTGTTCCGATTATTAAAAAAAACACACACAGAGTTCCCTCGGTCACATAACGCCTGAGGATGCCTCGAGCGTGGGAGGCGAAACGTCGCGAAGGGAGAGTGGGAGGCTCCGCTCAGTCACGGCTCTGCCTCCTCATATGGAAGCTTTTGAAAGCAATCATTACGCAGCTGTTCGCTGTACGGATTTTTCCAACTGATTGACCAAATGTCGGCAGAGGCGGCCTGCTACGCTCTCCTCGCTCCCCGATGGATCGCCGCCTGATCAAGTGGCCAGAGAATGCGGCCGAAACGAGAGAGGTTTGTCCGCGTTGCCGCGGCAACGCTCGCCGTGCTGTGGATGTGCTTGGGGAGCGGTGGCGCAGCGGTCGGCGCGCTTGGCCACGAACCCGGTGACCCCGAGTTCGAATCCCGCTCGCGGCCAACACATGTGACGATTTCCTGAACCGGTCCCGGACCTCCCCTAGGTCGACTCGGCTTCAAATGAGTACCTCGTGCGATGTGTAAATATTTCCACGCGGGAGACAAAGGCGGCCGGGCGTGGTGCTAGCCACCCACCCCCCCTCGTGTTCCGTGCTGTCCTTCATACATTCTTGCTAAAAGTACTTGACCCTACAGTCTGTTAACCTTATACGGGGGAGGCGATGGGGGGATAGTGGGTATTTTCCTTCTCACACGTGACTGCTTCCCTCGGCAAATCGATGATTTTGGGAGTTGTGCCTTCGTGGTTAGTGACCCGATGCATGCGCATCGACCCGTGGTTTCCACCCCGAACCATCGTTCAAATCACCCGCCGGTGTCAGAGCTTGCGCTTGGGTAAACCCCAAGGTAGACTGAGCCGGAAAAAAGAAAAATCCAATGAAGCCACCGCGTGTAGTTTCGCCAAAATGTGTCGCTGGGAGAGTGGTCCGTTATTTGTCGTGCGGGATTGAATTGGTAACGGTTAACGACACTCTTCCCCGACGGATCGTGGGGTTGTACTTGGGGGGGGGAGGAGGAGGGGGGCGTCGTTGTTTGTGACTGCTGCCCTGTTATCGAGACGGAGAGTCTCCGGTGTCGTGGCTCGGGGCGCGCAGCTGTAGCGGCCTGATCCGGGGGCACATTGGGGGCCCCGATCAGTCTGCTGAGACCAAGCAAAGGCGAGTGCATCGCGCGTGTTGGCTGTGCGTTCTCTGCGACTTTTGATTGCTTAGGTTGCAGTCAAAAGGTTGCCTCCAATCAAAGGTCGCAGACGTTCTGTGGCTATACGGGGGCGGGGGTAGGGACAATCATCACGTATCAAGCCGTGAAAACCTACATTAGTACACGTGGCCTTTATTCAAAAGAGAAATTACTCGTGGAGTCTCCAGAGTATTTTCAGGAGAGTCCTGTGATTTGGATGTTTTGCCATTTTCATGAATGAGCAGTGTGTGTGTGCGTAAATAAACTGGTGTAATTGGAGAAAACCAACACAAACGAGAGGCTATCACTCAAAGCTCTGTACAGATTGATAGGCTCAATGATCTATTTGTATACTTTAACATATCAATTTTTCTATAACGTATCAGAAATGGATGGAAACACAGAAAACTAGCCACAAGAGATAATGCATGGTCATGATTTTATCCAATAATCAATTCTTACTTTGAGCATTTTCGTGTACGCAGCGGCCACTAGTGGCTGAAGGTGTCACGTGAGCTCATTCCACGCAACATATTCTGATCAGCAAAACTATATGTGAGTGTGATGAGCTCAGGAATTGCTAACGTTGGATCGATGGATTTGTTCGATGGATTTGTGCCACCTTTAGCGAGGGTCTGTTCAGTGTGACCTGCTGTTGTGGGTCTCACACCACGCAGGGAAAGCTCTACGAGTGCCATGTTCGCCTACACAAGGGGGAAGGGTCAGTCAGGTTTTATTGATGCTGGAAGAAACCGTTGAGCTATGTAGTTCTTTTAACAGTTGTACAGCTGCGACGGGTGAGCAAGTTACAACATCTCAGGGCACCGAAGACAATTTCATCAGGACAATAAACCAAGGCAGCAAAACTTTATACAGTGGGAGGTGAACCCGGCGAAAATCCACGCGGGCACGGGGAGAACACGCAAACTCCACAAAGAAAGCTGGCACCCGAGCCGGGAATCGAACCGGCTTCGTGCTGCGAGGCGGCAGCGCTCTGCCACCGTGCCCTCCGATGGGCCCTCTTGTGCGTGGCCTCGCTGTGCCACCGTGTGCTCCTCCTCTGCTCCTCCTCTGCTCCCCTTTCTCATAGCGCTTGACCGCCTAATCCGCTGAGAGGCGATGAGGATCTTCGTTGCGTGTGAGCGGGTTGGCACACGCGCGGTGGCAGAGCCGTGGAGGTTCAGACGGATACAGCTCCTGCAGCGCACACACGCGCGCGCGGGCACTGCCGTGAGTGCCCGCGCACGTGTGTCGGAGGGAGCGGCGGTGTAGTGGTCAGCGTGCTGCCATACGAGCCGAGATCGATTTCCCACTCATGGCCAGTGCCACTCATCTGAACCTGTCCTGGGCCTCTCTCTCTCAGAACCGACTCAGTCTCAAATTATTATCGGGTGCAATTTGTAAACAACAGGAGTAGCGACAAAGGCGGCAGGGCGTGGTGCTGGCCACCCACCTCCTTGTGTGCGGTGTCGAGCTTTATAAGTGTTAGCAACACTTGACCCTAGAGTCCGTGAAGGCTCCACGGGAGATCATTTTGCGTGACGTAAGGAGGAACGAGCTGCGTGCGTGCGCGCGTTGCATTCACGTGTGCACACCAGAGTGCAGTGGTGACCTTGAAAAAACGGAGTCACTGCCTCGACCATTAGCCGGGCTTTGTCTTCAGAAACCGCGTTACTTTCAGCATTGCTAAGCGTCCACTGACCCCCGCACGTAATCCGCGTTCAATAGGCCGAACAAATCCTAAACAAAGCCAGACATTGTTCTGATGAGGCCGTGCAGTTTTCTGCATGGAATACACTCGATCGAATCTGAATTAACGACCGAAGTCCCAATTACAAAAGGGCTATTTGACGTCATTATAACTGTTATTGGTTAGCAAACTGGACTCACAAGCTGGGGGTCGTGGTTCGATTCCAGTTGAAACTAATTCGCACGTTTATTAAATTCCCCCTTCATCTGTCTTCTAAGCAGCATACATGGCCGTGTGGATTACTTTCCTTTGGCAAGGTGTTTGGCCATCATGGCAGAGTAGGCCAAGACACCCACTAGTAAAGGGGCTCTCTCCGTCATCTGCTCTAGTTGAGGGTCTTCCACCACCAGTGGCGTGAACAAGCAATTAAACGCTCACCTTTACGTATAGAAATATATATATTCGAATCCTTCTAACCAAGGGACTTGATTAAATAGAATAACAGTAAGCGTAACTAAATTGGCGAGCCGTCTTTTGTTCAAAATAAATATTCATTGCACATTCATTTTAAATAGGGGTCAGGTGAGGTTTATTGCAAGCGTTGCAGGTTATCCTGATGAGCGGGTTAATTAATGAGTGCTTGCCACCTCCTGGCCATGTGCCGTCCCAAAGCAAACGTCGTCATGTTTAATAATTAACATCTGTCCGCTGTGCCGTTACCCAAGTATTTACATATAAATGATGGCGTGTAATTCACTTTGCAGAGCGACAGGGTTCACTTTGATTTATATACGAAGGTCAATTTCACGGTCGGGGAGGTCATCTCAGCGCTATCCTCATTGTTTGGTTGGCGTGACTGTCAAAAAAACAACTGTAGGTCCGGCCATTCTCAACCGGTGAGTTGCGACCTGCGGAGACAAAACCCAAGTGGATCTTGCGGTGCAAAATACTGAGAACTTATCGTAAGTCCACGTCATAGGAATGTGTAATTGACAATCAGTGTTCCAGAACTCTGAAACGGCAACAATGCTCTTGTTTGCCTCCGACCAGTGCTGTCTTAACACATGGACACGCTGGGCAGTTGCCCGGGGACCCCACGAGCATAGGGGGCTCCATGCTAATCTATGTATGTTATGACTTGCTGTCAATTAATAAATACTATATGGTTGTGTAGGTAGGGGCCCCAGTGCGCTGCTCCGGGGGCCGATAATGCTATTGAGGCGGCCCTGCTTCCGACTTCTTAATAACATTTGAATGGAGATTAGCAGCCTGTTCACAGAAGTCAGTCAATTTGTATTTAAGCTGGAAGGAACCGTTAACCTATGTAGCACTCTTTAACTGTTGTCCAGCGGGGAAGAGTAAAAAAGTTACAATAGCTCAGGGCACTGGGGTGAATTGTCAGGACAATTAAACTAGGCTGCATTTCTTTAGGCAGTGGGAGGAAACCGGAGTACCCCCGCAACAACCCACGCGTATACGGCAAGAACGTGTGAACTCCACACAGCGGCACCCGAGCCGGGAATGGAACCCGGCTCCTTCTCGCTGTGGGGCTGCAGCGCTGCTCACTGTGCCACCGTGCCCACCCCCGTAAATTGTGCACGCATTCACATACAACCCGCCCCGCTCTACCGAGCAACTGACGTCCAGCGTTTGTTGCTTTCATTGAGTGCCCAGAAAGGCGCCTTTAAATAAAATGTCTTATTATTATTATTTACCCACCACGCCGTCAGTTATGGCCCCAGCGGATACGCTGTGACGACGACGGTCACGCTGCGGTTGAGTAATAGCAATGGTGGTGGCTCAAGCGAATCGCGCGCTGCCTGCTCCAATGCATTGAAAACAAAAGTGGTTTGGCATGGGAAGGAGGTTGTCACTCAGTGTGGGTTAAGGTTCACCAAGGTGCTCGCTTAGCACCGCGCAAACAGAGCTGCAACAGAGAGAGGAGGGGTGTGTGGGGGGGTACAAGCCCCCGGGGGGGGGGGTTCCTCTTTGTCAAAATAAAGAATGCCCAGTCGCAGGAAATCGAACAAAAGGAGATCGCGGTGTGGGGTCGGCACAATAGACTTTAAGCCAGGGCACGTGCGTGGCTGTGTTTGGGGCCGTGTGTGATGACGGGTCATGTGTGCCCGTGCCTTGTGTAATCTGAGTGATTGCCCGTAAACGCTGGGTTTTTGTGTGTGTGTGTGAACGAAGCGAGGCGGTGCGCAATCTTAAGCGAGTCAGGTGACCTACGCAGGAAATAATCGCTGTTTGAGCTACCTAAACTTTGGCTCACCTTTACTGAATGTGCTGGAAAACACGGTCCGGATCAATTGTGGGTAGAATCCACAGATCCGGCTGTTGTTTGTGCATATTTTTCTACCGATTATTATGCACGAACAGCATTGAAGGCTCCATTAATGTATTAATAAGGTTAAGTGCACTACTGGCTGATTTGGTGGACATGTAAAGCTGCGTTATATCTATCCCCGAGGCCTCATAGCAGACGTCCCAATGGGTTCAGTCTTAAAAACGCTCAATTACAAATGGAATCCGCCCACTTCTTCGCTGGGAGAATTAAGCGAGCAAATTGAGTTAATGAGTGACATTTTCCTATTATGTTTAGTCTGGAAAAAAAACAAAGAGGCTGCGGTAAAAATAATATTGGTGCATAATGAGAAAAGCGCAGCGACATCCACTTCAATTTGAGAATTCAGCCAACCAGATCACTTTGGGACAGAAGACAACCTCAAACAAAACAGTTTATGAGCTGCAACACACGACCCTCGACCTTAGCTCCCGAGTGTGCCTTCTGGCACAGAGGATGTTGAACGTTTGACTGTGTGAGCTGTTGGATACTGGCTAAACATTAATATATAATTCTCTCCTGTGTTCTTTCTGTTTTTTTTTCCGGTTTACTTTCAACGTTGTTATTTATTCAGCGCAAAGCCACATTTGCTGATGGATTATTTTGCCTCAAGGAAAATGAGTCACACAGCGCGGTTACAGTTTTCGGCCTCGAATTATTGTTTGCATTGTATACGTTGATAAATGTTACCTTTGTAATAATTTAGCAATGCTTGGTTGCAATCATTATAAAACGTGTGCATGTCACGCTCAGTAAAATTAAACCGAATGCTCTTTGAACCAACAATGATTCAAACATGGTATTTTTATGGACTGTCTTAGTATCGGGGAAAAGATGTTTTAGAGACAAATATGAAAAGACAAAAGCACCATTAAAGCAGACGACCTCATCGGAACTCAGAAACTAAGCCAGTTTGAGACTGGTTACTACTTGGGCAGAGTGTGTCAGGCATTTTGCACCGTAATTCCGATATAAATAATTCATCCACCTTTATGAGAGATAAATGCTTGTAAAGTACACAGCAGGTTGACCTTTTCATCCAAGACTGGGATGGTGACGGTTCAGTCAGCTTTGCACGTACAGTCATACCATTGATTTATTCCATAGATAAGCCATATTTCTAAAGCTAGAAATGTTTTTCTGAGCTTTCTACAGTTAGGGTTGCTGTCCTGGTAAATATGTACATTTTCCTGCAACAAGTCCGGGATTTATAAGATTACAACAGGTTTTACCTGTTTTACCGTATCTGGCGATCTTATATATGTATACTGGCAAAAAGTACCCATAGTGTTAACAGCTTCACCTAAGCTATAA
>JAZEWT010000009.1:3822929-3832953 GCA_036362905.1 Mordacia mordax | reverse complement strand
CACACAGAAAGGCACCGGAGCCGAGAGACTCGAACCCGGGACCTTCTTGCTGTGAGGCGTCAGCGCTAACCACTGCGCCACCGCGCCGCCCCGAATGCGGGCCGCGTGTTTAAAATCAAGCCTCTCCCAACGGCGAGAGTCTGACCGTGCGCGCCCCCCTCCACCCTCGCTGCGCGGCGAACGTAGACGAGAGCCTGGCAAGGGTTTTTTTTTTGCAAAGTGACCGGTGGCGCGCTCTCGAGTCACACGTTTGCTCGATGTCAGGGTCAAGATTGCAAATTGAGAACGCGCTCCACACCAGATGAGAGGCAAACCTCCACATCATTAGTGCGCGATGCTGCTGGTGCACAAGCAGCACGCATGGGGAAAAAAAACAAGAGAAACGCATTCGTCCATAGCACGGCCTGCATCGATAGACGCAACAAAAATCAATAAGTTCGTCATTCACACCGCACTGAAGTAAAAATAAAATATGGTGTAGATGACGCTCTGGATCTTTCTTCATCGTCGACGTTAAGGCCAGAGAAACCTGAGTGATTAATCATTGGATAACGCAGTAAGGTTCACGCTATGAGACCCTGACAATACCTATGCCCGCTCCTGTCGAATGCAGTGCAGCCAACTGTCAAGCGACGCAGAGAAGACTATCGTTAAAACTGCACATTGTGGGCAAAGCAGCAAGCAGCCAGTGTAGCGTCACAAAGCAACGAGCACCGGGCCACGAGCTGGACGTGTGGCAGCACGGATAAAGAGGCTTCGTAATCGTGATGGAATGCTCAATTAATGTAATGCAATTGCGCCTCCTTAAACATATTGGATTTTAAACACACCGCTGGCGGCGAGGCTAATGTTGCGAAAAGCACAGATTCCCTTCTGCGTCCGAATGCTCTGCTGGGAGACACGAAAAAAAGGTCACCAATACTTAGCGATACGCGAAGCGTTGACACCTACGCGCGTAAGAAAATGTAAATCAAATTTCGAAGTTAGAACACGCGGAGTGCGTTTGCGTGCAGGTATTTGTGTTGCGAGAACGATTAAGAGGGGCGAGGAAGCTGCAGCAAGGTAATGAACCGACATCGATCTCACAGGCACTGCATTTTATATATTGAGACGTTATCAGCCAATTAATTAGCGCTTTGTTTTTGTTATTTGGAGGAAACCAGAGAAAAGCCATGGAGAACAGGCGCAAAACACACAAACACCACGCACAGGAAGATGCCCTAGGCAGGAACAGAACTGCCGCAGGGGGGGACATTCTTTCTGTTCAAGGAGCCGATGTTACCACCGCCCTGATCGCATACAAAACTGCACGCAGTTGCTCAGAGAGCCGCACGCGAACACGGCGTGACCGTCAGATCGAGCATCGCTGCGCAAGGCTCCTCACGGGAGCGGCGGCAGGCACCCACATCGCGAAATCTCGCATTTAGATTTCGCTCGCTCTCTCTCTCGCGCAGAAGCCAGAAAAGATTACGCTTATAATGCGGCGGCAGAAAGAGACCCGGGTTTGGGAATTCGCAAACAGTACAGGGAGCAGCGAGGAGATTCAGCGGTAGCGTATTCGCTGCACGTTGCTGGGGTTTGCGGTTCGAAACCACAGGCCGCCCCGAATAATACTAAGGCACGTATTCACCATTAGAATAAACGCCATCTGCTTCGCAGTGGGCTTTAAGATCCCTGTCATTCACAAGCGTAGGTCGTTACTTGCCGGTCGAAATTTAACAAATTTGAAAATATACTTAATTTGAATATACAAGGTAATCATCGCTCCCTTAATTTAAATCTGACAGGATGCTCTTGAACAGGAGACATGAGACTTAGTGAAGTTTTCCAAGCCGGACAAGTGTGGTGATAATAAACACATCTGACACTGTCCTCCGCATACTCAAATGTCGCGTTTGTTCTGTTCACGGATTTGTTTTAGCGGAGGTGGAATCGTGGCAGTGAGAAGCGCTGCCACCTCCTAGCAAACGCCTGAGTTCGATTCCCGGCTTGGGCGACTTTCCATGTGGAGTTTGAATATCTTTCCCATGTCCGTGTGGGTGTTTGCCAAGTGCTCCGGTTTCCCCCCACAGTCCAACGACATGCTGCTGCCTAGGTCAATAGACCTACTGACTCAATCCCCTTTGTGCCCTGTGCAGATTGGCATCCGATTCCGGGTATAACCCTGTCCGTTGCCCTGTGTCCGCCAGAATAGGCTCCAGCTGACCACGACCCTGCACAGGATTAAGCGGCAGCTGATGATTAAAGAATAAAAAAATTAGCCGAAAATCGCGCGTTTGCTATCCATGAACGTACCCAACCCGTGATCGGCAGGATTCTTCCGGAATATGGCAGCAGGGGAAACCAGACGCAGCGGTCGCTCACAAAGCCAACCGTTATCCAGTAACGAGGCAGACGGATGGGTAATTATTGGCAAGTAATAATTTACCGCAGCCACAAGTTGAAGCATATCGATTCATGGCTCAATAATCAATTCTCGTCCGTCTCGTTTCTGCTCTCGCTCTCTACTGTTTGTCTCGTGTATATCAGCGGTTTCCAACAGCTTTCTTTCCGCCGACCACTAACTAGATGGTCATGAAAAGGTTATGTGGAGCGACAGCATACGCAAGCCAGTTTTAAATATATATATTTACATAGCCTATGGCTGATTAGTCAAACTTTACATCAAAACGCAGAGATTGCTCATAGTTTATTACTTTAGATTATATTTTTTTGCAATAAATATCATTGTAACGGTTTTTCTTGATAAAAGTATGCGTGTAATACCGGCACTATACTTCGCGGATCACTCGCGGTCCACGGATCAGACTGGCGACCGCTGCTCCATACTGTCAGGATCGTCGTCTCCGCATCACCACATTTACACCGTCTTGTTTTCCTGCCACTCTTAATAACAATAATATTATTAAAGCGCCTTTCACCCGAGGGTTACAAAGCGCTGCGCAGAGCGATCAAGAGAACGGCGTGTCAAGAGCGACATAAGATTCGCTACGTGCGGCGCGGACTCGCCGACTCGCATTCGTCTCGTCTGGCCTCTGTCGCTTGTCCTAACCTTTAACCCGAATGCAAATAAATTCCTTCAACGAAAAAGACTGTCATCAAGTCTCATACGCATTGTCCAAAGCATGCATCGCGAGTCAATTTTAAAACGGCGAGCCACTCGCTGCCCAGTGTGTCTATTGTTCAATACCAGAGACCACTCTTGTAGCCTAAGGGGTATCTCTTCGACGTAAGGCTTTTGCTTGGCGTAGGGTAACAACCTAAATTATAAACCGAGACGTGATTGTGCCAGAAAAGTATGCTGACTGCGCGCAACTCAACATCAGCCCCGCGGAGGCTACAGATACATGTGAGCGTTAGTCATCTCTTTGCCCACAAAACGAGTACTATTAACAGGCTTGTAGTCAAAAATGTCCTTCGCGTTTCGCTGGAGTATTTGCCGCTGTCATACATCTGACTCTGGCAGAGCTCAAACGTGCAACCAAAACGCGCAGACTCAGCCCCTCCCGCGGTTCGCCCCGTTTAATCAACAACACCGTAATTAAGTACGGGGAAAATCTTTACGAGTGAAGCACCCATGCGTATTTAAATACAGCTGAAGCAAGAAAATAGTGCGGCCACGATAAAGCTATCAAGCATTCTTGTGTGGTGAGGGCAGTTCTAGATGCCCCAAATAATTCGCAAAAAAATATTTGGAATTTGTCCCGATATAGAAACGCCGTGCCTCCGTTATGTCGTTGCTGACATGACCTTCTCTCCGCAGCTCTGCGCAGCGCTTTGTGGCCCTCGGGTGAAAAGCGGTCGATAAATGCAATTATTATTATTATTATTCTGCTTCACTCACGATACGCAAAGAGCAGGGCTGAACCCCGTGGTGGGCGCTGGTGGCAGGAGAGGAGGTGGAGCCGACGAGTGCAGTTTCAACGTGATCAGGGGATGTGTCGGCGGACAGAGGTGAAAGTAAGCCGTACGGTCCGGTACAGGATGCCGGTAGGAAAGTTGCCGAAGCATGTCGTACAGCAGACACGTGGGTATGGCATGGGCGTCAGAGGTGAGCGGAGGTAATGAATGGTCCTCGCCTAACAACGGTGCCGCGACACACTGATGGATGCTCGTCTCGCAGCGATTGCGCCGGTGACGTCCTTAACGACCTTTGGAGGGGGGTTTCTTCCCCCCCCCCTCTTCCTCTTCTTGCTTGAGGACGATGATGATGATGATGATGGATGCGGCACGGCCGGTAGCGGCAGGAAGCGATGTTTGCTCGCTCGCTTGCGACAAAAAAAAACAACAACAGCCGCAGCGGCGGCGGCGGCAACAACAACAGAGAAATAGCCGGTCTGGCGTGTAAAAAAACCCCGCAGATTCTCGAAAACAAAGGATCAGCTTTCTTGTAAATAAACCACCCGTGGGGGAGGTGGCCATGGCTGTAACGCCACCGGAATATCCGCTAGGATTTGGAGGATGCTGCTCGCTGTGCGATCCTCGAGACTGTGCGTTTGCGATCCAGGGATCGGCTGTTCGATTCGCTCTCTCTTCCTCCACACACCCCCCCCCGCGAGCTTCTCAAATATCCCTGCATGCCACCTCTGTCCGCCCAGCGGTATCTAGGAAAAGGTTGCACCGAAGTTCGTTTTTAGCATTTCGTGGGGTAAAGTGTGGGTAGTCTCGCTCCTTCAGGGTGTGTGGCCAACATTGAAGAGCGCAGAGGACTAGTTCTAGATAAAATAACCAAAATGATCAGACTAAGGTGCGATGTCCTGGGTGTAGCCCCACCTTGCGCCCTCTGTTTGCCCGGATAGGTTTCAGTTCCCCACAACGCTACAAGATTAAGCGTGTTTTGATAACGACGATAATGACTACACAAAGGGCCACAAACTGTTCTCCCTCCAGATCCCTCCTCCACTTGCAGGCTTACAGAACATTCACAGCTGGAATTAGTGATGCAGGCCAATGTCAAGATACGAGTGGATTTTTACGTGAATAATCAACAACGTTATTGCTGCTGATTATTATTCGCGGGCTTGATAGAATCTTTGCCGGTCCCGGTCCGTGGGCCGCATGCTGTGCTCCCTTTCTGCACCCAATTGCAGGGCTTCACCTTTATCTTGTCGAGGATGTTGACAGAGCCGTGGGCAAGCTTCGTCACCGTAGGCTCAGCCCGACCTACTAAGCAACAAACCCAATGCACGTGCTACGCAGTTTCGGAGAAGCACAGCACAATGGGTTTTGTAATAAAGTGCTTGCTGTGTATATATTCACGCCGAAAAACATCATACATAATGTATGGCCATCAATAGTACTGTATACACATTGGCGTGGCTGTGTGTATTAAGTGTGCTGCTTAGCCACACGTGTTCCGCGCGCCAGTGTGCAGAGTGTGTGCAATGGTCCGTGCTCGTGACCACATCAATCTGAATGCTCTCGATTTTGTCAACTCGTGAGTATTAAGCAGTGCTGGGCCGGGTCAGTACTTGGATGGGAGATCGCCTGAGAATGCATACACAAAGCATGTTTGATAAATGTGTAAACAAATCCGCTCGTTTATTTTAGAGTCAAACAACTTGCCTTTCCTGACTGTAGATCAGACAAACTCCACTGTAAAGCTAATATTAAGCCTTCATCCGCTGTTTTGTTAGATTAAAGCCAGGTGATATGAATATGTACGCGTGTATATTCCTGTTGGTGCATCTGCTGTATATATCATATGTTTATATGGAGTGTTGGTGCACACTCTGAACCTGGCCGTATCTAAGTTAGATTCACAGTCGTGTCGAACATCAACCTTCACTGACATTTAAACCGGTCCTGGGCAAATCATGAACCCACGCGGAGCAGTGTGGTTTTTTGTGTGCATTCAAACAACTCTCACGGTTGGCACGACGTTGGGAGGCCTTTATCCACCGATAGATCGGCAGGGATCTGTAAATTATTACGCGTTAATTTCCATTAAGAGCATAGCCGTGTTGAGCAGAGGAATGCACGACACGGCTATCCAGAAAGAGCAGCTCTTCGGAGCAATATTTTATACGTCGAGCCGTGAAAGGCTACCTCAGTCAGTAAAGCGACATTGCAGATCATAGCTCTTTTTGCTTACATATGTTTCACCTGTGCTTTTAGCGACTGTGTATTCACTCTACACGGCGTGGCCTTTGAGAGCAAGTGGGTGACATCTAAGCCCTTGGTCGGGGCTGTCAGTCGGAAGCGAAGTTCTGGAACCCTCTGCACCCACAATTCCCACGTGACGATCACAGGAAACCGGGAGGAAAAACAATACCTGGCCCTGCGTGCGCACGAGAGGACGTCACTTAACCGCTCGCTAACAGCTTTAACTTGGCCTGCTGAAACGATAAAACATCTGGCTTTAAAATATATACGTGTGCAAGACCACTTATGGATCTCATTGGCTACCGTATGGTGTTTGTCTAAACGCAGGCATGAATCGTATACGAGGGATCGTTCTTATTTTCTCATCTCATCTCATTGTCTGAAACCGCTTAGTCCTATACAGGGTCACGGTGAAGCCGGAGCCTATCCCGGCAGACACAGGGCGCAAGGCAAGGATATACCGACGATGGGACGCCAGTCCATCGCCGGGAAGCCTACAACACCTGGTATTCCCAGGCGGTCTCCCATCCAAGTACTAACCAGGCTCGACCCTGCTTAGCTTCCGAGATCGGGCGAGATCGGGCGTATTCAGGGTGATACGGTCGTAGGCCGTTCTTATTTTATTTTTGTTTTTTTTTTGCAATGTTCCAGAATAAAATGGATTTCGGGTATGCCTTGGGTACATTTGAGAATCAATGTCAAATCTGTACACGCCGTACAGTCTATAAAAATAAATGGAAGTCTTTTTTTTCCCTCCCCACCCTGATTTATGGTTCGTGGCATTTTCTGCGCTGATAATGTGACAAGCAGAGCTCGAAATAAATGCCCTTTTGCGTCTGCCTCACGATGGCCTGCAACCAAGGCAGCGCATTGTCAACAGCCCCTCTTCACCCGCGCAGTGAATATGCTAATTGTAATTGGCCGCGTTGTGGCTTTTCGGTTGGTCAGATAATGCATTAATTGGCAGCACAGCCTCGAAGATGGTTCCTTGTCAAATACATCGGTAAGCAGTCTCGCTGACCTGAGTGCCTTGAGGTTTTTTTTTTCTCCTCTCTACTTCTTTTTAGCGCCTGTGAATAATTTAGCAGTTGTTGTTGAGACGACGAAATCACTGTATCTCTGTCTGGCTCAGAAAGTCTGCCGGCGGTGATGTCATCCTGCAAGTGCAACTGCACGAAAGGCTGTCCGTCTGTAAGTTTGCCTGTCTGGGTGTTTGTCTGTGCGTGCGTGTCTCTCTGTCGCTGCCCGGGGAGAGTCTGTGCCCCGCGTGCGCGTCCCGGCTGCAAAGGACACCCATCCCCTTTCTCTTCCCTCCGTGGGGCTGGGAGGGAGACGGCGTCGGGGCCGATGCGTGCGTGTGCGTCCGTCTGGCTGCTGTCAGAGCAGCTGAGCGACTGGGAGCCGTGGACGGCGGTCCCGTTTTCAGTTACAGCTCTGAGTCTTGTCAGCTGTTCCTCTTCGTGACTGACACCCAGCGAGATCTAAACCACTGGCTTCTTTCTGGGCTGAGCTCTCTTTCACGGTAAGGGTTAATTTGGCGGTGAGTTTTTTTTTCATCCCCCTCCACCCCCATTCTCCCCCCTCCCCCTTTCTCCCCCCCTTTCCTTGGTCTGATCTTAAAAGCCCAGAGATGGCGACGCCAAGTTAATTGTGAGCGTGCCGAGTGAGCAGGAGTCGTGCTCCCAGAGTTGTGGCTGGGTATTGGGCAACAGCTGTCTCTCGCCACATCAAACGGCAGCTGCACAAATGTGTTAAGGCACACACACACGCACACAAAAAATCGGCACTCGCAAGAGCTTCAATGTATATTGCACATGCGACATATGATCTGCTGAGTGTGTGTAATATATATTAATAAACGCAGTGCCCTAAGCAATGGGGATCTGTGGGTAGTTCTGCGTTATTAGTGGGCTATAAAATGGATACGTATGAGAGACGGACGCGATTGGCTGGGAATCGTTGAGCTCATTAAAACAAATGTGTGACCGTTACGTGACAGCAGAGGTGAAAATGAGGAAAGGGGATGGGTTTAGATTTGGCTCGTCGCTAAATTGTTACTGCGTCACACGGCTTGATAAGTCGCAGGAATCCCGCATCCAGAGCTTGCAAGCTCACCGGGAATGTTCTGCTGTGATGATAAACATCTATATGCGTGTATGAAATTGAATCGCCGTGCATGCGTCGCAGATCAGGGGTCATTTCTATTCAGGTACAATGCAGACAACGGGTCTTCTTTTGAAAGGGCGCACGTTAACAAATACACATTAACAAAAAAAAACAGCGATAGTAATTTGTGTAAAGTGAAAATGAAAATAAATGCAGATAACGCACTGCTTACAGAATGCACACCCACGCTCGTGAGCAGTTAAATTCGACGAGCGTATTGAAGCGAGAGGATGGAGAAACGTAGCTTGCGGCGCGATACCGTAGGGAGCGTTTATGATTTCTGATGTCGTGACGACCAGCTCACCCTCTGCCACAATGCATAATTAATTTACCAATTAGAAAAAAAACAAACCTTAATTACAATGGAAACGACGCCCAATATTGCGTACGTTTTCGAATGTTAATTAATTTTTGCCGTCCCCTCGTCAGCCCGCCGGACTAGACATGGGCGAGCAGCTTCGCCCAGCGAGTGACCCGCGCTTTGTGATGGATTCACATCTGTTGCACGCGCGTGTCCCATTCGTATCGCTCGCGTCGCGGCGGTCGCCGGGAATTCAATACGAGCGACCATTTGGCCAGGTACATTTTTTTTTATTTGACCGCTGCGTGACTGCCGCGTGACATTGCTGCCGCCCCTCTCTGTGTGGCTCTGGGCCTTTCCTGTCTGAGACGGAGCCCCCCCCCCCGCCACCCCCCTGTGTTGGCCGTTACGATTTTGTGCTACCTTGGGCGGTTTGGCAAGAGAGGAGAGAGAGAGAGAGATCGCAGTAAAGGGCATTTTATTTGTGCGGTTGAAGGCCGTTTAAACTCACGCTCAAGGACAGATGGCAAGCATTTAACTAAACAAAAACACAACAAGAATTCATTGGCTTTTTTTTTTAAACAGCGCAGTCGAGTAATAATAACAATAATTGCATTTATAGAGGGCTTTTCAATAATTGCATTAATAGAGCAGGTGTGTGCGGTGAAAATAAATGTCAGTCCTTAACGTGATAAAAACAAATCCTGGTTGAAGCGCACATCAGCTGTCATTTATTAATAAATGCGTTGCTAAGTCGTCATTATGCAGTGCTAATGTTTTATCTGGCATATGCAGTACGTGCTCGTTAATATTCATGTGCTACTGGTATGTTAATAATAACAACACAGTTTGTTGTTCGCGTGCGTGTGTATATTGACAAGTACCTATGGGAGGAGATTGCTGTGCCGAATTGCAAAGTGTGGCTGCAAGTTTAAAACCAACCTCCATCACCATACATCCCATCGTTATGCATCATCATTCCCCATCGATTGCCACTCTCAATCGTCATCATTGTCACCATCATCATCGACATCTTGCTGTAGTTTGAAAAATGAGCACTACCTACTTGGCGAACACCTCCAGTCAAATTATAAAAGGCCAGCAGTAGTATCCTTGGAATGGACTGGTTCCTGCCATAGGAATATGGAAATGACAACTACTGTTCAGCATTCTCTTGAGCGTGGGGGGGGACCTTTCTAAGAGGAGGTGAGTGTGGGTACGGCATGGCTAACGGTGTAGGACGGCCCGTTCCTTGCCGCACGTCTAACTGTACCCCACGCACCATTAGCCGACAGCTCCACTCCAGGCTGTTTTTCTTCCTCCGTCAGTGAAATGTCCATGTCCGTGGAAGCGCATGAACAAACTTATTTCCTGAGACGACCCTATTTCCATCACACCTCCCCCCAACTCTGCCAAAGCACCGCACATCCCTGCTCTGCTTTCCATCCTCCC
>JAZEWT010000009.1:3801651-3811856 GCA_036362905.1 Mordacia mordax | reverse complement strand
TGTTAGGCCTCAGTGGGTCTCCGCGAGTCCACTGGGTCTCGGTGCTTGCTGTTAGGCCTCAGTGGGTCTCCGCGAGGCCACTGGGCCTCGGTGCTAAATGTAAAAAATGTAAACAAAACATAGCCTGAGCAAATACAGTACCGGGCTCTGTGTAAAGATTATAAACCACATGCACTTCTTCAAATACGTCCAGGTGCAAGGTGGGTTATTAGGGAGACTCCGTGGTGCAGTGAGTTTGGCTGTAGCCTCACGGCAAAAAGGTCCCCGGGTTCGAATCTCGGCTCGGGCGCCTTGCTGCGTGTTTACATGTTCTCCCCGTGTCCGCACGAGTTTTCACTGGGTACTCTGATTTCCTGCCACAGTCCAATGGCATGCTGCCTAGGTTTAATTGTCCTGAGTAAAAATCGCCCGGCGCTCTGAAACGTTGCAATAATAATAATTACACTTCTAGAGCGTTTTTCACCAGAGCATCACAAAGCTCTGCACAGAGCTATGGAGAGGACAGCATGTCGTTAACAACAACGACATAAGAATGGCAAATCAACAATAATAACGTTTATTTTTTTAAAGGCAAGGCAATGATATACCCACGATGGGACGCCAGTCCATCACCGGGCACTGAGGGCAATTTAGTCTGCAAGCCAATTAACCTTATGCAGCAGCATGTTTTTTGGACTGTAGGAGGAAACCGGAGTGCCCGGCGGAAACCCACGCGGACACGGGGAGAACACGCAAACTCGACGCAGGCACCCAAGCCGAGATTCAAACCCGGGAACTTCTTGCTGTGAGGCGACAGAGCCACCCACTGGGCCACCGTCCTGCTCCGTAGAAATATTACGTTGCCAAATTATTTGAAATCGCCAACGTTGACACGATGACAAGCAGCCCGTTACAAATGAGGCTCGTTTGCTCCTGCAGTGTTAATATCGCGTGCAGAAGTAAAATGTATCTGCTGACCTCATTGGCCAATGCGATGCCATTGCTTTATTGACACGTGTTCTACGCTTTGTTTAACAGCTGTAATGGAAAATATTGACCTTGAAGTCCTGATGGAGTGAGCGTTGATTTTTTTCCTCTTTCTGGTTGTTTATTTTTATCCCTTTTTTTATCTTGTTAAAATACAGTTTGTGACGCTTTCTGATGCTGTATAGACTCACGGGTGAATTTACGGCCAATTCCTTATCTTTACGTAACTAAGAGATGAAATAAACCCATTGAAACGCATCGCTTCTTTTGCTATGGTGGCCCGCATTACACTGACTCTGTCTGCCCTCTCTGCGCTGTGATGAAGGGCCATTGGCGGAAACGTCGTCCGTAGTACACGTCTTTTGAAGACCACGGCGTAAATGACGATCACATAAATTGTGTTCACCTCGCCGCTTGTGCCTGCCCGCACCACTGCCAACGCCTGCGTCGCGGTGTAACCGGAAAGAAAGGGGGCAAAACACCCCAGTGTAAACGCAACAATTTGAAACGCATAGCAAATAACGGGGAGCGATGGCTACGTGGTCCAGCGACTCGACGGGGAGGGGGGGAAACAATCGATCTCCACACCGCCGCTGCTCCCCCCGCCCCCCCCCCCTTAAGGCCTCCGCCCGTTTGTCTGTCTGTGCTGCTGCGGGGCAGGCGTGGAAGAAGCGCTGGTTCGTGCTGCGCAGCGGGCGTCTCAGCGGCGACGCTGACGTGCTCGAGTACTACAAGAGCGAGAGCGCCCGCAAGCCCATCCGCGTCATCAACCTGAACCTCTGCGAGCAGGTACGGCGCGCGTGCGCGCGCGCCAGCCAATGCACGCGCGCCAGCCAATGCACGCGCGCCAGCCAATGCACGCGCGCCAGCCAATGCACGCGCGCCAGCCAATGCACGTGCACGCGCGTGTGCACGAGGTCCCTCCCGCCCAGCGCTGGCAGACTGTCGGAGAGAGCGCCGGTTAGCGAGCACCCGTGAAGGGTGACGCCACGCTCGACTGCTCTTATCTGGCCAATTCCGATGCTTGTGAAGCCACACCGGGTACTGGATGACGGCTGAGCAGATGTGATAACGGAGGCTCCGGTATGGTTTTAGATATTCGTTAACGGGGCGGCGCGGTGGCGCAGTGGTTAGCGCTGACGCCTCACAGCAAGAAGGTCCCGGGTTGGAGTCTCTCGGCTCCGGTGCCTTTCTGTGTGGAGTTTGCATGCTCTCCCCGTGTCCACGTGGGTTTTCGCCAGGTACTCCGGTTTCCTCCCACAGTCCAAAAGCATGCTCCTGGATAGGTTGATTGGCTCGGAGACTAAAAATTGTCCCGCAATGCCCGGCGATGGACCGGCGTCCCGTCGTCGGGTGTATTCCTGCCTTACGCCCTGTGTTTCCGGGATAGGCTCCAGCTTCACCGTGACCCTATATAGAATTAAGCGGTTCCAGATAATGAGATGAGATGAGATATTCGTTAACGACGTGGGGTCGTGAGCGGGAATCGGTCTCGGGTCGACAGGCTCATCGCGCAGAACGATAACCGCTAAATTACCGCTCCCCACGCGGGCACGCACGTACACACATAAACGCACTCATGCGGAGTCCGGAGTGAGCACGTTAGCTGTACAGATTTGTGTGGCTACTGCTCTTAACGAGCGCCTGTTAGTGCTGGCAAGGCACGTGCGTGAGTGGTGAGGCCAGTGCCATTTGCTCCTCGCCGCCTCTGCCTCCTCGCCGTTAATGTTTATGACCAGACCAGTTTGCAATCTTGTGCACGGCACGGAAATCCAATCTGGATGGCGGGGATGGTGCAGCAGCGGGCGACCCGCACCACCCACAGTCCATACAAACCGGCACGGGAGCAGACCGAGTGCCGACAATCGTTACCGCCATCATTTCGAGCCGCTGCACGTAGAGCCAGGCCACTTCACTCCCCGCCGCAACCGCCCGACCGCCCGCCGGTTCCTGTTTCGCTGATCGCTCGCCGCCGTGCTCTCTCAGGTGGATTCGGGCCTCACCTTCGATCGCAAGGAGTTCGAGAAGAGCTACATCTTCGACCTGCGCACCATCGATCGCACCTTCTACCTGGTGGCCGACAGCGAGCACGAGATGAATAAGTGGGTGCGCTGTATCTGCGACGTGTGTGGATTCAACCCCACGGACAGTGATGGTAAATCAACACTCGCCCCGTGTCCACCATCATTGACATCATCAGCACTCGCCCTGCGTCCACCATCACCGCCATCAACACTCGCTCCGTGTCCACCGTCATTGACATCATCAGCACTCGCCCTGTATCCACCATCACCGCCATCAACACTCGCTCCGTGTCCACCGTCATTGACATCATCAGCACTCGCCCTGCGTCCACCATCACCGCCATCAACACTCGCCCCATGTCCACCGCCACCATCATCAACACTCGCCCTGTATCCACCATCATCACCATCAACATCTCGCCCTGCATCCATCGTCACCGTCATCAACACTCGCCCTGTGTCCACCGTCACCATCATCAACTCTCGCTCTGTGTCCACCATCACCGCCATCATCAGCACTCACCCTGTGTCCACCGTCATTACCATCAACATTGACCCTGTGTCCACCATCATCAACACTCACCCTGCATCCATCGTCACCGCCATCAACACTCGCCCTGTGTCCACCATCACCATCATCAACACTCACCCTGCGTTCACCATCACCACCTAGCCCTCTCACCGCTCCATTGATTCATAGTTATCAGTTCACTTACTTGATTGATTATGATGTTGTTGTTGACATGTCGTTCTCTCCACAGCTCCGTGCATTGCTTTGTAACCCTCGGGTGAACAGTGCTTTAGAAGCGCAAATATAATTGCTTTTGTCACCAACGTCATCACCATCTTCTTGTAAAAACTAAACACATTTACAACTAGCTTTGCCGGAATCGATTTATTTGACACACCGAATATCATTGTCAATATCATCATCATCATTGTCAGCAGCAAGAGAAAACTCTATTGGTGTTTTTTTTTTCGAGATGGTCAGCAAATGGCAAGGCATACGTTTAAAATCTGAATGTCTAGCCTCACTGCAAATAAAATTGTTTCTGTAAGCGCTGATTATTCCGATTCGTGTATGTTAAACGTAATGGGTTCACGTGACCCCTGTAGCCACCAGAGATTGCTACATTCAGCATGGTGTCACACAAAGGATCCAGTACTTGAATCCGTATAAAACCATTACATCTCCAGGGAGGGGAAGTGGCACAGGTTTGTCCACTTGGCTTCACGATTATTTAGATGTTCTTGACAAACAGTTACTCCTCCTCCAGGCAATCTTTATATCGCCGATGTTTGTCGTTGTCTGTGTTTATGCAATATAAATATTATTATTTCGCTTGCGCAAAAATATGTTTGCTTGAATATTGCCCGTTATAAAAAGCACACGAACGTAAACAAGCAGTGCGGTGGAATATTCGATCGTAAACACAGTTTTTGTATAAATTTATTACAAGATGTTCACAAACGCCTTACCGAGGCCACTTTATAATCGCTTGCGTGGGATATATTATGGCCGATGAAAGCTTTTTGCGTTCCGCGTAGGGCATTTATGTGCAAACCGCAAGGTAGGAAAATGAGGAGTCACTTTTCATTACTTCCCGCTGACAGATGCATTTGCTTGGCAGAGAAAGGCGCGCGGTTTGAATAAAAAAATCAATGGCAATCGGGCTCACCGTTTATATCTCACGTGACGCCCCGAGGCATGGAAAATAGCGATCGCTGACAACGAAAGCTCGTCTACGTGCAGGTGGAAATTCTGCTTAGATCCCCGCGAATGTGCGGCTTCAATGCGGAGTGCGCAGCCCGGGTACGTGCGGTTTGGGGGGGATGGGGACGAGCACGATATGGCCGTGATTCAAGCAACAGATGTGTGTTGTCCTGGGACATTTCCTCCCAGCTGTAATGGCGACGATAATGATAATGAGATTGTGCATCTGTGTGTGTGTGTGTGCGCGTGATGTCAAGCCGGCAATGGCACAGTAGGGACCACAGGTGGTGCCTTGGCCACTCATCTTAGCCTCGTGGCACCTGTCCCTTTGGCCGCCTGTCAGCGAGCCTTTGACATTTCGCGTGGCCTCGAATTGTACCCGACCTGGCACAGGCGCCGTGGGGACGTCACCGACACTTAGTGGCGAACGGCGCCGCCTCTTGTCGCTGTTGTCAAGAAACAACACGCGGTCAGATCACTGTGAGCACACCAGATCTCGTCAGCTAAGTGTTGGGTTCTAAGCCACCGCTCAAGCCTGGTTAGTAGTACTTTCATGGTTGACTCGAGGGTTGATCAGCTGTTGATGTCCTATTGACACATTTCATGGCCATGTTTAGGAAGGATCGATGGTACTCGTGCAAACGTGGTTTTTTTTTTAAGCTGGCATAGCGTTCAAGTTTCGTAAGTAATGAGTGGAAAATAAAGCGAAAATGAGACAGACATTTCTTGGTGTTGTGCAGATATGAAGGATTCGATCCAGTGTGGACATACATGAATGCACTTGCTCCATTATCTACACACTTCTCAATATTATTAGGAAGTCTTAGCACCGACATATATTGATGGGGGGTGGAGGTGAGGGCATTGCCATTGTGCACGGGGCTTGAAAGGCGCCAGGGCCTGGTCTGCATTTCTAATTAACGTGGCCGGGCCTTCCTCCAGACAGGGGCACGAGACTGACCAGAACGCCCTGATTCTTATCCGTGCAAATCCGCGAGCGCCATTGACAGCTTCTCCCCTTTCTACGGGAATTTGTGGAGGGGGGGGGGAGAGGAGGGTGGGGGAGAAGAGAAGAAGAGTCTCCAAAAAAGTAACCTCATTCTTTCAGCATCGCTCCGCACGTCCGTAATTAAATTCTGCTGATCTGACTTCGCAGCCGCGGTTAAAGTTACTGTCGTTTCGCTACATTTTCGATTCAATTTTCGCCTCGAGCTCGTTTCTATTACTGTGATGATACTGTGATGGCACCGAACGTTCAATTCTCTTCAGCGCTTACCTTGTATTCTCATAAGTTTGATAGAAAGTAATTTGTAGCATGCGTTACGGTGATTTCCGTACCATCATTTGATCTTCGTACGTGTGAATAAGTAAATTAACGGTTTAAAAAGCGCTATTAAAATTATTTGCACGGCCTAAGAGCTTGACAAATGAATGACATAATCTAGTCTGGGCCTTTTATGAGACTGCTCGGCAGTGGTAACATCCGTGCCTCAATGAAAGAATGACCTGCCCCAGGGTGCCTTTTTGTCCAGGGTGCTTTCTCTATGTTGCCTGTGTTCTCCTCCTGTTCTGCGTAGGTTTCCTCCACGTTCCCCTTGTTTTCTCCCACAACAACAACAAAAAGCTCGTTAATTAATTGGCCGATAACATCAAGAACGCAGTGTCTGACGTGTTGGCGCCGGCTGACTGCGTGGCTGACTCCCCCCCCGCCTCTCTCTGGTTTCCTCTCTACACCTCTGTAATGATGTAAGTCGCCCTGGGTAAGAGCGTCTGATAAATAATAATTATTAACAATTATAATAATAATCGTGTCAACCTCACCAAAAGGGAGGCTGGTGACCAAACCCAGTTCTGGCAACACCACTGTGGTGCACTGGCCTTAATAGGTGCTCTCTAACATTAATGATCACAATAAATACATCGAGGCTGAACAGGAAGTCTGTCGTTGTATGCACAGTGCTACTGTCCTTCGGCATGAAACAATTATATGAATTGCTTTTAGTTGCTTTACTGGCTGTAAGCGTACAAGCAGTTGATGGCCTGTGGGTAAGTTATACCGATGTCTGCTTTCACAGCTCGCTGCATGATGATTATTTCCAAAAGCTGCTCTTTTGGAATAGCCGTGTCGATCGCTCCTCCTCTCTCCGTCGCGACGTTTCGCCTCCCACGTTTGAGGCATCCTCAGACATTGTGTGACCTTCTGCTTCTGACTGAGTGAACTTTGTTGTATTATATGTGTCTTTCATTGTCTTTATTTGAAGCCCATTTAACGAAATCCATTCCCACCCCTAGTTTAACAGTAACTTAAAATTGCATTCCCTCGTCATGAATCTATGCCCAGTTGTGTGGTAATTGTTCTAGATAACTTAATAATAAATTGATAATCTATATACCTTTGTTAATTCACTCATGGATGTAGGGCTCCCCCATTCCCTGTTGGTCAGGAGAGGTTTTTTTTTTACCATACTTCACTGTGCTGCGACTGTGGGTTGGCACAGGGATGGGGGCCCATGGCCAGATCAGATTTCACTCGCTGCTCACTCACCATTGATGTGAGCCACAGCTGGGAATCAAACCCAGGTGGTCGTGTGCATAGTGCAGTTTGCCAGCCCGTGCGCCATCGCTTTGTCGTGCAACGTGTACAAAAAACGAATCATGTTAGTATTAAACACATGTACGCCGTTGTAACAAAACAAAAAAAAAACACTTGAAAAACATTCAATTTCAATCCGCAGGCAAACCGAGAGCCCCAGAGGTTAAATAGCGATGTAATAAGACTTCCTTTGCCCCAATTCCCAAATGGCTACTTTTCATGCTTCATTTAAATGGAGATGAAAAATCTGCCGGAGCATCGGCGGAGCACGGCGAGAAACATTAACACGAGTCTTCCGCAAGCCAAAGGTTGCCGCCGCGGCAGAGGGAGTGCAGAAGCGACGGTGCCCTGCGTGAGCTTTCAAGGTTTTTGAGATCGGAAACCCAATCTCGCTCGCCTCGGTCCACGCCCCACATCGCTCGATTGGCTTGAAATCCAATTTGAGGGATGGCGTTGAGACCGAGAGCGGACGGTTTGTATAATAATGCAATTTCGCAGTCTGGATACAAATTTCCGAAGACAAAAACAAAACCCGCTGTGAACTGCCCAAGGACGTGCGTCATGGTGGACATTCAGAGCTACTCCTCGCTGGCGGGTTCTGTGTCGCACTAAACAAGGATACGTTTATTTTATGAGACATGTCGAGAGCTGGGCGGCGCGGTGGCCCAGTGGTTAGCGCTGTCGCCTCCTCACAGCAAGAAGGTCCCGGGTTCGAACCTCGACTCGGGTGCCTTTCTGTGTGGGAGTTTGCATGTTCTCTCCCCCCCGTGTCCACGTGGGTTTTCGCCGGGCACTCCGGTTTCCTCCCACAGTCCAAAGAACATACTGCTGCATAAGCTAATTGGCTTGCAGGCTAAATTGCCCGCAGTGCCCGGTGATGGACTGGCGTCTCATCGTGGGTATATCCCTGCCTTGCGCCCTGTGTCTGCCGGGATAGGCTCCGGCTCACCGCGACCCTTTACAGGACCAAGCAGCTTCTGACAATGAGCCGAGATGAGAGCTTGTTGGTCGAGTACAACGTCGCATATCCGACCATCACCTATTCAACCTGACCCAGTGAACACCTGCAGCCACTGTGAATGGTTTAACCGTAATTTGTATTTGATGTTCACGTATTCCACAATTTAATATATCCATCTGTACCTCCGTTGCTAGCGAATCACATATCTAACATTGTTCTGTATTCGTTATATCAATTACGGCATGAGTTGTAGATTGTGTGGATCAACCTTTGGGTTATGAATACATATAAGTGCAGCATTCATGCAATGCTGCATAAAGGCTTGTAAAGCTGTCAGTCATTTGTTTGATTACTGTTTGATTATGAAGTGTGGAGGGGGGGGGGTCCCCCAAGATTGAATAAAACAATCGCTCACCTCTGTGCGCCGTTGTTGAGCGTCGCACACTCAGGTGGCCAAGTGTACAGGCGGGAAGCCGTTATCCAATCTGGTCGTAGGTTGTTTTAAATCTTGTTTTATCCGTTTAGGTCCTTACGCCAGCAAATCGTAATAATCTATTGGTCCTTTCGTGTAAAACCAGACATGGATGATGTCATGGGCCCTTTAACGTTTGGGATACAACCCACCCTGTTCCTTGTCCAATGCCCTGGAGGATTAACAACCAGGAGGTGCATTGTACTACACCACGGCGCTGTGATATTGCCACCAACCTTTGCATTTTGATTCGTGTTCACATTTTCCATAATGTCGTGGCAGTGAATTTCCACACTTGCACGGCACGTGTTGTGTAATTTGTGTGCTTGCTTCATTGCTAGCGGTAATTGCGTCCGCGGCACTGCCGGCCTTTAAAAAAAAATCCATTGCACGTTGCTGTAAACAGCCTGGGTGCTAAGATACAATAACATTGTCGCTTTCGCTAGGCGTTAACGATGAAATTGTAGCCGATAAATCTCGCGGCATAACTTAAGACACGTGCGTCAACGGAACATACTGATGATTAAAAACCGTTTCGATGCGTTACAAGATGACGGCGTGGAAAATTGAACATTATTAAACCAGCCGCTAATGTGTTTAGGCACGTGTGCGCGGGTGAGCGCACGCATTAGAGACTGGCCAAAAGGTCGAAAGTAAACCCCCTTTTCTTTCCGTCGCGCAAATCCGATGGATTTGCTAGGCCTGAAGGCATCACTCGGCCACCATAGCACATAAACCCAATCAGCTCTGTTGTTATCGAGGTCCGGTTTGTTTAATGACTTGGAGACCCACCAACTTGAAATTGCTTGCTTCACGATCATCAGATGACCTCAGTGTTTATGTTTGTCAAGTGCCAAGTATTGATATGTGGCATTTTGCCCAAAGTGAAATGTTTTGCCCAGCAAAAAAGCGTTACGGAGAGGGCCCACTATGATAAACATAATTCTAATGGCTTTGTATTCGCGGACAAATTATTTTCGTTTAAGACGACACCGCGCCTACTGTGCTAATACAGCACTGCTGCTGTAATTGTTTTGGGGAGAAAGTCCTCCTTCCGAGTGTTGTCCATTTCCGAGCACGTGCTTGTTTTTCACGTGTGTCATTTTTGAAAAGAGAAGCAAAAGCAAAAACATGACCTTAAAATTGTTATTTTCCTCTCAAATGTTCACCCCCTCCCAGCCCCCGAACGTCAACGGGGTTGGGCGTTTTCGACAAAAACACAAGCGATTCGTGGCAAAAATTCACCTTCCTGTGGTTTTTTTTTTACGTTGTTGTTGTCGAGGTGAGGATTTTGATAATAGTGCAAGAGGTGGGGGGTGGAAGTTATGGCTGAGCAGGCGCAAGGGCAGTGGGAGGAAAAAAAATTGATGTCGCGGGGGTCTATCTTTGTCAGTGATTCGGGGTTACGAGGGTGCAAGTGCGGGCGGTTGTTTTTAGGCAAAGCTGCAGAGCCTGTGTTGTGGGGGGGGGGTTTC
>JAZEWT010000009.1:3770847-3784991 GCA_036362905.1 Mordacia mordax | reverse complement strand
GGGTGGGTGGAGAAGCCCCCTGGCAGATGGCGTGTGAGCGGGCGTTGGTCGTAATAATAATAATTGCATTTATAGAGCGCTTTTCACCCGAGGTTCACAAAGCGCTGCACAGAGCTGCGGAGAGAACGGCGCGCCAACAACAACGGCACCAGAACTTGGCGGCGATTGAGCGAGTTTGGAGTAATCCGCGCCTTTGTTTGAAAATTTTATCTTAGCTCTGCGTACAGCACTTTGCGACCCTTGGGTGCTAGGTGCTCAGACATCATCGTCATTATCAATACCTACTTAGTCATGTACAGTGTCACGGGGTCCGGAGCCTATCTCAGCAGACACAAGGCCCAAGGCGGGGGTATTCCCAGAATGTGATGTCAGTACATCGCAGGGCACTGAGGGCAATTTACTCAGCCTGGGCAGCAGCGTGTCTTTGGACGGTGGGTGGAAACCCGAGTACCGGGTGAAAACCCACGCGGGCACGGGGAGAGAACTCACAGACTCCACACAGAAAGGCACCGGAGCCAGGAACCGCGACCAGGATCTTATTACCATGATGCAACAGCGCTACTCACTGCAGCACAGTGCCGCCCATCATAATGTGTCAATAAACTGTGTTTCAGACCTGTTGCCGAGAGACGTGATCACATTTGCCGATCCTGCCGAGGTCAGTAATGAATCAGCGCCGCACGCATGCACGCACGCACGCACAGTTTGCACGCGGCTCGTGGGCTCGTAGGAGCGCAGTTCCCAGTTCCCGGAGAAGAGCGCCGTCCGCGCGCGCCCCCTTCCGCGCAGGGTAAATATCCGGCAGACGACAGCTCGGACGCCGAGGACAACTACGTGGCGATGAGCGGCAGCTCGCCGACCCCTCCGCGAAGCGCCCGCGACAACGGCGTCGCCCCGTCGCCGCTGCTCGTCGCCCCGTCGCCGCTGCTCGACTCACCGCACGACAACTACATCCCCATGAGCCCCGGGATGGGGGAGCTGAGCGCGTCGCTGGGCGCGAGGGTCCCTCCCCCGGTGCACACGAGCTTCCGCTCCGCGTCGTCGTCGTCCTCCTCTTCCGCCGCGTCGTCCGCGTCGTCCGCGTCGTCGTCGGCGGCCGGCTCGTCGGCGTCGCTCCCCCCGGGCCTCTCCTCCACCCTCCCTCGCCGGGTGCCGCCGCCCCCGGCCGCGCTGCCGCAGCGTCCGTCGTCCACGATCCCTCACCAGCGCACGGGAACCCCCCCGGCTCACGCCCAGCAGTCCCCGCTGGGCAGAAATTCACCGTCGCTGAGGCATCATCCGCGCACCGTGCCAGTGGTGACGCCTCCGCTCCAGCTGCGGGTGCTGCCCGGCGTCGTCCCGAGTCCCCAGCAGCAGCAGCAGCAACAGCGGGCGACCAACTCGTCCAGTCCCGTGCTATCTTCCATGCAGCGCCCGCCGGTCAATCGCGAGCTCAAGCCCGACCGGAAAGGTGAGTGAACGAGCAGGGTGGTGCGCTCGGGTGAGACCTCTGCCGCTGATGAACTGCATTTGTTACTCCGGTGGTGTCTACGCTTGCTGCTGGTTTAAATAAATAGCCGCTATCCTGGATGACCCGGGTTGGCCGGTCACACCTGTCATGGTAGGGGTTTTAGAGCAGAATTTTACAGATGGATGCCATTCCTAAGGGCAACCTCCTTTGGCCGGAAGGTCTACGGATCCGTTATTTGTCTCGAACTTCCCTCGAGACCTGCTCACCATGGTAGGCCCTAGCAGAAGTGCTAAACCTCGGGCGTTTTAACGCTGGGGTTTATTAGAACATGTTAACCTCTCCATCACAGTAAGGTTACTATTGCTGTGGGTTTTTGGATTAAGCCGACTAGTGCTGTTGCACTAAGTGGAGCTGGCGTTAGCACTTTGTTCAGTAAATCACCTGGAACAACTTAATTCCAAGCCATTACGGCTGTAACTCTGGCTACCATGACTCTGGGGTTGGATAGTTGAAGTGATATTTAAACATAATTGTGTGCTCTTAAATATTCCAGGGTTTTTCATATTTTATAGATGAGAAAAGTCCTTAATTACGTTTTTTTTGTGTCTTTTTACAGTCATCCATTAGAATGAAGATTCTTCAATAGACCCCATTATAGATTTGTCATGCTCCACCCACACGTGCTTCTTAACCAAAGGAGTTGATAATGAAATTCAAGAGCTCTCTGATAATAAATATTCATACGAATCAACTTTCAAGTCTCTTATGCGCACATCAGACAGAGCTTTGCATGTGGTATTCACTGCGTGATAGCATTAGTTTGTTAATACATTTGCAAACAAAACACATTTGCTAACAAAGGAAATGTTGTAACTCTTGTCACAATGTCCCATGTCTTCTGTTTGCAGTCAAGCCACCACCTGTGGATCTGCCAGATCTGTGCATGGTGGCTCCAATTCACTCACCGGAATCCAAGAGCTTCTCTCGTCCAGAGTACGTTAAACGATGCCTATGCAGATCGCCACAGCGGTGTATTGCTAGAATAACGATAACCGTTAGTAAGTAGCGTTTCGAATTCATTCTTATATTTTGACGGTGCAGGGCTGTCAGGCAGGCACCATGTTTCACAGACTGCTGCAGTCTACCGGTAGGGCATGATGGTGTCATTATGTGGTATTACACAATTGTGCAAATTATGTAAATTGTGGGTAATTTTCAAATTTGGTCAAATTTGGACCATCACGCGAGCGCGCACAGGACCTAGTCTCTTAGAATGACGTCACCGCATAGTTAACGTCCACTGTGAAGACGGCACGTGTTTTGAGTTATCACATACACGGTATTAACCCGGGTGGCCACCGAGCGTAAATCGTGAACAAGAGGCAAATGCTGTGCGGCTCAACTCCAGTACGTGCGCGCGTGCGCCCGCTGGACCACACTCGAGGTGTCGTGCTCTTGGAATCTCTTGCTCTGATGCGCGTTGTGTCGCGGTTCTTCTTCTTCTTCGGAGCAGCGCGTTCCGCTTCTCCTCGAGCCCGCGGCAGCGACCGCCCTCCACCCACAGCACCACGTCCAGCTCGGACTCGCAGGACAGCGAGGAGAACTACGTGCCCATGCGACCAAACCAACCGTCGGAAAGCACACCCAGTGCGGTGAGGCGCAGCACTCACGCTTACGTACACTTACGTATGAAGACGCACCGTATAACCTGAGCCGACTGCAGGGGCACGTGGCTTAAGGGAGGGTTTGTGAATGCCAGCACAGTGCACGAGTGGGTGACCAGCACCACGCCCAGCTTCCGTTGTCTCCCTCGTGGTGATGTTTACAAACTGCACCAGGTACTCATTTGAGGCCTAGATGCACTTGGCGAAGCCCAAGACCAGGTCATGAAATCATCACTGGTGTTGGCTCTGATTGATTGGGAATCGAACGTGGGTCGCCAGGTTCCTAGTGCAGCGTTGTTACCGCCAGACCACTGCTCCTTACAATATTCACAAATGCACACACACACACGCATCACCCACGTGTTGTACGATTATCGATTGCTTAATTTTAAGCGCCCTTGGCCAAAACCTTACACCTTGGCGGTTTTAAGTCACCTCCCCATCATTTTGCTGTTGCATCGCAGAATGCTTAGCACTACGGAATTTGGCACAGCATAATGTATGGAATTATTGATGTCTCATCCAGTGTGACCGTTTGTTAAAAAACAAAATTTAAAGGGCCATGTGTCGGTGGAGATAATCAATGGTTACAGCATGTTCAGCTGTAGTCTCTCGAATGATCGATTTGTTTGTTGTAAAAGTAAAAACGCTGCTGCGGTCGATTTGCAAGAATGCTTCAACTTACAAACAACGCCCCAACGCAGTGTTGATTCACAGTCTGACTGCATGTCTGCGTGTGACTGTGGTATCGGACAGGGTTCCAAGGTTGCGGTGGTGTGCGCTCCACCAATCGATGGAATTCCTCCTTGTTCCGGAATTAAGAAGGTGGAATATCTGGCCTTGGACCTACAGCGGAGTACATCTCCTAATCCTCCACGCAAGGTATGTCTAGGATGGGTAGTGATGGAGGGTTGTTGCTTTTTTTGGCAAACTGCAGTATGAAATACAGTGGTGACCCCACTAGCCTATAGCTTGCACCAATCAGCATGGTAAAGTGGGATGAAACAGTTCTCGACTAATGGCATCGCATGGCAAGGCCTTCATCTGGTAATGGTTTTACGAAGGGCTGTGAATTATTATTTCAATATATTGTTATTGTTACAAAGCCAGCCATAGCAGCATCCACTTCTTGGACATCTGGCCAGCATGGAAAATTCGGGCAAAGTTTCTATAAAAGTGTCCTTCTTAAACACAAGAAAAAAAAATTGAGTTCGATTCGAGATCGATTCCTGGATTGATCCCAGCATGACTCCCGAATCAATTTCCCATTTAATATATGTCTACACTGCATGGTGTCACGATGACACGTGACTCATTACAGTTAACTAAACAGGCTACATTGAGATGGATTGTTCAAGACTTTGGGATCGACTGGTTGGTCCTAAAACTCTCTCGAGTCGAGGCTCTTCTGCCAGCTTGAATCGAGCTGCGTGTTTGTGGCGCACCGCGATCGGTTCAGTCGCGCTGACTCGCGCTGACGCCCTCACGCCCTCCCCCGCAGCAAAAGTCGACGGTGATGGTGGCCGTGGTGCCCTCGGAGAGCCGCGTGGACTACGTGGAGGTGGACCAGGAGAAGACGCGGGCGCTGCAGAGCACTCGCCAGGCGTGGACCGACGTGCGACAGTCGTCCGAGTCGGAGACGCCCGCCAAAGCGTTCTCCAGCAAGTAGCGCGCGTCGGTGATCAGGCCCTGGCCTTGCTCCTCGGTTGCCGTGGTCTCCTTCTTCGACTTGGCAATTGCTACGCCTGCCGTTAGTGAGAGTGAGCAAGGAACTTGGGAAGAGGATGGCGGCGGGATGTGAAGCCGAACGAGCGACAGTAAACGTCTCGAGAGAAGAAAGCCAGTGGGAGCTGAAGGTTGTGGCCTTGCCTTAATGACTACACGTGTCCATGAGGCTTTCAATGATGGCAGGTGACTTCAGTTTAGAGCTACTTACCCTGATAGGCTCCAGTGTGTATTGGTCTTGGTAAATGGAAGGCTGAGGAAAATGGAGTGCTTGGACATGAACTCCAAGCGGCAGTCATCTATTCTATGGAGGAGAGTTTACAGCAAGTCACTTTGGCCTGACATCGCACATAAGCCTTGGCCTACAGATGCAAGGAAAATAAATCAATGCCCAAGTGGTAACTTCCTCTCATAGACGTGACGTTTTTTTTTAATCCTATTCGTGGTTATACAGTTGCATTAGTTACGATTTTAAAGTGCTAAACTTTACCCATAACAGAAGAAAATACTTTACGTGTTGACCATCAGAGGTATAACTGGTACCGTTTGTACGTTTTTTTTTTAACTTCTACTTTAAAATGATAGGTTTTACTCTGCACTTGACATTAAACACATTACGCTGCATGCCAAGTCCTAATTTTAAATGGTCACGGCCAAGTTTTATTAACTTAACATGCAAAAGGCCTCACCATTGTAATCCCTTTGCAATCTTTATTTAGAACTATAATTTTATTTTATAACGCATTGGCAACAAATTGCAAAACAAGCGAAAGTGCAATGTTTAGTCAATGGTTTAACATCTTTGGTAGTTGTGATGTGTTGGTGTAAATCTTCTCATCTCATCTCGTTGTCAGAAACCGCTTAGTCTTGTACAGGGTCGCGGTGAGCCAGAGCCTATCCCGGCAAACACAGGGCTCAAGGCAGGGATATACCCACAATGGGACGCCAGTCCATCACCGGGCACTGCGGGCAATTTAGTCTGCAAGCCAATTAACCTATGCAGCAGCATGTTTTTTGGACTGTGGGAGGAAACCGGAGTGCCCGGTGAAAAACCACGTGGACATGGGGAGAACCTCCAAACTCCACACAGAAAGGCACCTGAGCCGAGATTTGAACCTGGTACCTGCTTGCTGTGAGGCAACAGCGCTACCCACTGGGCCACCGCATTTACTGAAGGATTCCTCAATTTTATAGACTTAGCAGTGGCTGATAGTACATGACAATACTTACTTTGTTACTCAAGCATCCAATGTCTGTGCGTGTAACAAATCAAGGTTAAAATGCCGTTCATGTGATTGGTATTGCGCCATTATTACTTAGTAAACACGCGTGCAGTCCAAAGACATTTCGAGGAAAACTTTTGATTTTCTATGAAAACCCCCCCACGTTTTTCTACGAGAACAGTTGGAAGATGGTGGTATTTTTATTTGTAACTTTCATGCGATTTGTTGTTGCAAGTTTAATATGCTGGTGCGTCGCCGTAGCAAGCAAGAAGTGTTTATTGGGGATGATTTGTTCGGTTTTGTGTTTATGAGATGGCGATCTACAATGGCGGCCACGTATTGGCTGTACTTTAGCTAACTTTGGTTTGCCGAGTGCTTATTCAAGTGTTTGTGTGTTTTGTTTGTCCAAACGTGGACAACTCAGACGCAATCGTGTGAACCACATAGCAGTCACTATTTAAAATAGACACAGGTACATGTAAAGGGGGTATGTGTTGCGTAATTTAAAACAGATCCACGATGGAGGTATGGAGCGATACATCACATTCACAAGCCCTGTACGTGCATACGTTGACCGAGGATTGGTGGCTCATACAAATATTGTGGAGCGCCCTGCCTGTGGAGCGCCCCGACTGTGGACATTGACCTGCCATACCCTGGTTTGTTAGAAGGCGGTGCAGTAACTGCGGATCCCACGGGTTCCGTACGTATGGCAGTGTTGTCCCCTCGCGTACGTGGGGGGTGGGTGTTTTCTCCGAGCGCTCTGGTTTCATCTCACATTGTGTAACCTTCATAGAGGACCACAGCTGCTGGGTGGGCGTGAGTTTGGCACCGGCTCACTGCGTGGCTGATGATGCTGCTGCCGCCGCCGCCGCCTGTGGTTCCTCCTCCTCCTCCTCCGCACGACGGAGGCTGCTTCCTTCGCGCTGCGGGCGCGTCAGGCGCTGACATTGTTAACGTGGGGGACAGCAGCTCGGGATCGAATACTGATGTTTTAACCGCGTTTAAAGATTTCATAAGAAAAAAAAAGTAAAAGGTGAAAATATTAAAGCGAAAGCACAGCCTTAAGCACGAATTTTTAAACTTTGCATTTCCGGGGCTAATGTCACGATTCATGCATGTTACGGTAATGAAGGTTTACAGTTTTGAGGTCGTGCTAATTGTCATACATGATTAGTGCTCGTGTCAGTCCTGGCGGTCATAAGAATGCACGCGTTTCCTCTCACCGCTGTTTCATCACGAGTCCAGTGCAGTGCGAGCGGCATCGTGGGTGCAACGTAAATACTGTTTATAACAATAGTGCGATAGTGACAATGATGGCTTGGAGAACACAACAGGTAAAGTCACAATTTCATAAATTAATGACAAACAAGTTACTACAAATTCTCAAGTTCATTCACAACGCCTTCGGGGCAGGTCCTCGACCGTCATCTTCTTCAACCTTCTCATTCCCACAGACTTAATTTCCTCCAACATCCCAATCCTCTTGTTCTCTTCTTCCACGTTTCATTCTGTGACGTCCTGATTCATCACTGCCTGCGTGGAATCTGCCCAATCCTGTTGTTTTCGTTTCCATGACTTCCGCTATAGGTCTTCGCTCAGTGGATGCCATTCATGATTTCTGCTTCTGTCATCTCTATGCATCCAAATGCAAACGACGATTTACCAGAAGTGATCGAAGTGCTTTTTTTTTACAGCCACATGAAACTGAAATCACAACGTGGTATATATATTTTTTATGTAAGCCACAAAAGGCACACACATGACCTTAGCAAGACAATGGAGTCTCCAAATTTCCTGCAGCACGACTGATTTTTGCAGTGTGTGCGGGGTACTTGTGCCAAGCACGGGTACGGAATAAACGGCAGCGGTTAACCAGCGAGTTTGAGTTGTATTTGTACGAAGGTCTACATTTGGTGTGTTTGTTGCGGGAACGCCTTTACTGTCCGCAAAAGTAATGCTGCAAATTTAACACGAATGCTCCTGCTGGATTTGTCAAAGCTAGAATGAACAGACAAAAACTTAATGATTAAAAGCAAATACTGGGTAAGAAACACAATCGGATAAAGGTGAAGGCGCGCTAAGATGTAATACAGAATTCCAAAATGTCTTTGGTTTAATTGTGTATTGGGTGGAATGGGATGTGAAAATGTTGCTCTATCGAATGTGAAGTGACAAATTTAAGAGAAAACGAAGCTGTATAAAATGATTTTGGTGGTCAAAACATTTGGACAGAACATGCCAGAGGATTTCCACGACAGATGGTATGCTGACAGCTCTTGCATAGGTGATCGGCTGATTGTGGCATCGCAAGCCCATGAGGGGTGGTGGAAGCCTGGGGAGGCATTCATCTAACAGTGGCTCGATCATGCCTGGTAATATTTAGAAATAATCGGAATCGAAGGGGGGAGGGGTGGCTTTAAGCTTGGTCGTGGAAAGATGAAATCAGAACGGACAGCAAGAGGGATGGCGATGGACCATGGGGCGCGGTAGCAGAGATGGCGTGACCACCCTTTGAACCAAGGTCGAACAGTTATTTACAGCAGCAGTCACTCGTGACACATTCTCCAGTCAACTAAGTGGGTGACGCTGCAGCTTCCCCAAGCGGATATTCTGACTCTTGCACGTGTGCTTTGATGCCTACTGATGATAGCACAACTGTCATCACGAATTCAAGCCTTGCCCAGAAATTGATTGGAGATCCCTCGGGATTGTGGGACACGAACAGCAGCGAATAATCACTGCTAAGCGAGAAGACCCTTGTTTAGATATGGGTAAGCAGTATTATGATATAGGTGCAGCGTTTGATACTGTAGATGATGGTAATTGAGTCATTATGCGTTGCCTTCTTTTTAAAATACATTTGAGTACATGTATGCAGTTACATATTTATTTCCCACTTTGATGTGTTGCCATTAAGCTGAAATAATGCCATCAATAAAATGCAATGTTTGCCTTCTTTGTTGAAAGAACAAACTGTCATTATTTTCGATGCATGCTCTACACGTTTCTGGTCATTTAAAATCACATCAATGAAGTGTCATTTTAGGAGGGATTTACTGTATTAGCTGCCTGAAGCATCACACGCTTTTTGAATATCATCGGCATCATTATCAATACCTACTTAATCCTGTATAGGGTCACAGGGGCCAGAGCCTATCCCAGCAAACAGAGGGTGAACGGTGGGGCTATACCCCGAGGATGTGATGCCAGTACATCGCAGGAAAATGGGGGGAATGTACTCGAAGGGCCAATTAACCTAGACAGCAGCGTGTCTTTGGACGGTGGGAGGAAAACGGAGTATTGGGCAAAAACCTACGAGGTCACGCAAACTATACACAGAAAGGCACTCGAACCAGGAATTGAACCAAGGTCCTTCTTGCTGTTAGGCGACAAGTGCTACCCACTGCACCAGCTACAAGCTCTTTGAATATTCTACCAGTGAAGCTCAATATAACCTGTCGGTAGCATTAGTAGCTTATGGGGTACCTGTCCAAAGGTCCTGCTGCTAGCAGTTTCCCTCACTCATCTAGGCGTCATGCCATTGTCAATGTTCAATGTTTGATCGATCCCAGAAAACAGAATGGTGAGCGTGAACTTGGCACCCCAAAGTGGCAGCCCCTTTACAAACCACGCACCATTGGTTAGCGGTACTACAGAACCAACCAGTGCTACTGGGGTAAACGCAAAGTGCAACGCCAAAATGTTGAACATCTCACAAATCACTATTGATTGCTTCCAAAAGCTGCTCGTGAACCATCGTCAACCACGATAACTCCACTGCTGGACTAAAGTACCCCCAAGCAGCCACCATCTCTCACGATCCTGCAAGCAGCTTATAAATCACTTCATTACGCAAAGAATGACAACGGGAGCATCAGAACACAAAATGCAATGCTCCATAATTTTTAATTTCAGTGTTATCAACATAGCATGTACACTGTTATTAAAACTCTCATTTCGACACGTACTATCAGTATATAACAAGCATTATGGCTTAACATCCATTCCCTGATATGGTACACACAGTAGTGTTCTACACATACCTGAAAAATGATGCCCCCTGTATATTTGATACTCTTCGCCATTCAAAATCACAATATCCAACCAGTACGTGCAAGTCAATTATTACTGCAGGGCTGAAATTACCACAACCCAACATTAAGTTGGATTTTGTCAGCTTGAAAAAGTTTTTTTGGATATTGAAAATATATATTTAACAAGTGTCTGCTTTGTTATTCTCAAAATGGGCAATAAATCCGAGACTTCCTAATTTGAGATCACGTGAGTTTAGATTTTTAGGTGATACGCATCAAAATGCATTTTAAAAACCTTTTCCCTATGGACAAAAGCCCCAATGAAACGATCTAACTGCAAGAAAATTTTGAGTTTGTCTTTGCAAAGTGCAAACATATAACTTAGTTGTGGGTAATAAAAAAAAATATAGACTTCACCTATGGCACACAATAGTTTTCTCTTGATGATGATGTCACAGGATCTTTAATGTCCATTTCCAGCACACAGGATGTTCTGCGAACTTTACAATGAAATGACTGACAGGTAGTGGGAATGACACCATGGACTCGTTATTAACTGGCCCGACAGCAAGTGCTCTCACCACCGATCCATCCAACTGTCTGATATCCCAGTCGGTATATTTATAACGCAGCCAGCGAGGGGTTATGCATCAAAGACACTGGAGTTAAGAAAAAGCGCACACGAAATGATACACAAACATCGACCACTTTGGCCAAAAAGTAATACCTGCAGCCTGAGTTGTTTGGTGACTGGATTGAAGGGTATGGTCGGACAGCAGAGGCGTAGGGCGTGAGGAGGTGGTTCCACTGGGCTCAGATGTGGAGTAGTTCGGGTCAGAAGACAAGGCGGCTGATTGAGCTGAATCCACTGCCTCCACCCCCCGGGCCACAGCTCCCTGGCGAGTGGCTATCATCATCGTCGCGGCGGTGATATGACGAGGATGAGGAGGAGGTGCGGAGAGCGCGGGTCCGTGCCTCCAGCTCCTGCTCCTACACATGAACGGAGCACGTGAACTCAACAGCCACCATTCTCTACTAAGGGGCGGTGACATTAACACGGGGCTTGTGCCAGGCCAGATGTACCTTGAGGCTACGTGAAGTGTTGGAAGGCTCACTGACAGGAGGTCATGGGATGGACTCAAGTCATTATGGGATAACTGATTGAGCTGGGTGGCAGACATACAACAATTGCAGTGTACACATCACACACCAAAGCACATAAATATCAAAGCAAGAACAATCACCATCGTACATTTCTTTCATACGCCAAGCTAAAATATAGTAAATTCAAAGGGATTTGTCACCTTGGTGTAAACGTAGAATTATACATCCATGATTAATCTGCAGAAGAGCACTTTAAGGTAAATCTACCTTAGGTAAGCTATAGTCAAAAGACGTGGAAGGGACTAAACTATTTGTGTCATTGCGATTCATATATTTAAAACGCCAAAAAACTGTTTATTGTTTCTGTAAACAATAACAAAAGCCTTTATCACAAAGACCCTTCATCTCAATTCACTTTTATTGGACAGTTTCACATTGGGACATTTCGTACTTTATCTGGATGAGAAAATGGGGGAAGTTCTGAGTGCTGACCTGGAGGTAGAGCTTGTTGTCACGACTCACAGCTTCCATGAGCTCCTTGCGGAGGGGCGGCTCAAAGCAGAGTCGCTCGCACACAGCGCCGTCTCCCTCCGCCCGCTGGGTCCTGCGCCGGTAGATCAGCACGTACGCTGTGTCCTTGGGGAAGCGGCTCGTAACGCCGCTCACGGAGCCAAATGAGGAGAAAGAGACGCGGCTGTCGTTAAACAGAAGCCATTCCTCCCCTGGCGGCTCCTCATCCTGCTCCTCCTCAGACTCCCCCACAGTCTTCTCATCATCCTGGTCGACCTTCGAGGTCGTGGCGCAAGCAAGGTGACCGCTCGGCAGGCCTCTATCGTCAACGGCTTTGCCAGGAGGAGATGAGGAATCGTCGAGGCTGTGGGTTGCGCCCGCAGGAGATGCAGCCGCGCCCTCCGGCAGGAGGAGGATGTTGTTGTTGTTGCTGTGGCAGCGTCTCGTGCCGCCGCGCCGCTTGCCGCAGTCCCGAGCGTAGCTGTAATAGTGGCCGCTCTCCGAAGACATCCCCGAATGCACGACCACGGACGTGAGGACATACGGCACGGTCGAGTCGCAAAAACCGGCCAACTCGGGCTCCGCGTCCGAATGTTTCATTTTTTTGCACAGCGGCGACTTGGCGTTGCAACACGAGCCGTCGGTGTCCACCCCCGAGTTGACCTTCGAATGACAGCCGCAGTCCTGCGAGCAGTGGCTGTTCGGCGGCGGGCGGACGCATTTCATCTTGACGCGCGCCGGCAGGACGAGGTTGGGAGGGATGTGCACGTTGCGCAGGATCTTGCGGCGCGAGTGCGTGCGCATGTCGTAGGAGAACCGCAGCAGCGTCAGCACCAGGTACTCCGGGCTCTCGGCCACCAACGTGGCACGCTCCGCGTCCTGCAGGGAATTGCACGCCTCACAGTAATAGCGGTTCTCCCCGCTCAGCGTCTCGGGCGTCAGGAAATAATTGATCAGACCCGGCACGCTCTCCGAGTCCCAGACCGTGTCGGAGTCCGGCGAGCAAGCGACCACCTCCGGCTTTGACGGTGGCTGTTCTTGACGCGAGACCGAGATGCTGTCCCCGCCGACGGGAACGCGAGGTCTCGGCCACACTTCCGCCGTAACATCTGTGAAATTTTCTATTCCGTCGCTCGGCATAGTCATCGTTGCGGCGTCCGCTTTGCCATTAGATGCGTCTGCCGTTTCCGCTTCCTGCGAACAGCGGCTGTCATCGCTCGTGCTTGTGACCGCAGTGGAGGTGCTGGCTTGCGTTGAGCCTGTGGGGCTCTCGCCCCCGAAGGTGTGTGTCGATTCGCTCGCCTCATCACCAACGCCAAGCTGCGCGGGATCCTTGACGTCGATGCACCGATACTCGGGACCCTGCGCGCAGCCCGACACCGGCACCGAGTGCGGCGCCACCTTCGGCGCGCCGTGCGCGTCGTTGGCAGGGTGCGAACTCGTGACCGTCTGCGCCGTGGTGAGGGCGGAATCGAGCTGCGTATCGGTTGTGATGCCCTGGGTCGGGAAAGCCAGGGAGAGGTCGGTGAATGCTTCAAATCTCTCCGAGATGCCTCGGCAATTCTTGCAGGAGATCCTGGTCAATAACTTCCCTCCGAACATTTTTTCCACCAGTGTCCTCTCCTCGTCTTTCTCAGCAACTTCTTTAGTTGAGGATAGAGGTTCGGCACTTGCTCTTGTGCAGTCTTGTGGATTCCCATTGGTGGATTGTGTTTCCGTCAGTAAGGGCCTCCCACCCTCTGGCTCTTGCTTCGCTGCTTTTGCATTCCGACTGAGCTGAATTACGGTCTTTTCTTCTTCGTGTATCCTGATGGACAATCCAAACATCACCAGGGGAAGGGGAGAGCGGGGCAGGAATCATCCCCACTTGGTACTACCTTGACGTACATTAATTCCCCAGAGTGGTCCTTTCAGGATAACCAAGTCGAGCTTTCCTTCTCTCTCCTTCACGACGTTTCATCACCCACGTTGGAGGCATCAATGCTCGATTCTGCTATCTCAGTAGAGCAGCTTCGGAGCGCAACTCTCATGCACGGACCATTGAAAATCGATATCAGTACATAGATTAAAGCTATAACATCACCGACTGCAACGTGGGTCGGCATTGCCATGCATGCGGTGCATTGTTTAAACGTCATGCAGAAACGAAAATGTGCGGCACCTGGTGAGGAGGTACTTGAGGTACTCGGAGCAGTCCTGCTGGGAGCCCGGCATGAACCACGGAGGCCGTGACGCCTCCAGAAAATTCCTCGGCTCAAACGCAGAGCGCTGCGGGTGAAGGTGGTGGAGGGTGGCGCTTTGCTTCACGTCACATTGCATTCGGTGTGCGTCATATCAGAAATGTATTAACCCAGATCTCATCTCATCTCATTGTCTGAAACCGCTTAGTCCTATACAGGGTTGCGGTGAGCCGGAGCCTATCCCGGCAGAC
>JAZEWT010000009.1:3619237-3629522 GCA_036362905.1 Mordacia mordax | reverse complement strand
AACTGGACACATTGTAAAATGTGTCTATTTTGGTGTTTGGGATCTTAACACCTGCATAATTGCCTGGCAATTATGCGGGTGTTAAGATCTTAACACCTGCAGGGACGTGCCTCGTTGTTGTTACCTTAAACAGGGACTCAATTTGTATGCGCACGGGCACGTGTACGCGTTTTGCGTGCGGCACGCCGTGCATCTGCCTGACCCAGAAACGGATCTCTTATCGCGCGATCTTGGCGAAGCAGCTGTGTTTATCGCGAGCGGCGCGGAGTCACTCAGGATGTGGCTCGAACAGGTCGGTTCACATTGCTGAGCGGTCTCTGGGAGAGACGATTCATGAAATTCCGCTGCGATGAAATCCACGGAAGTGTCATGAAAGTGAAAAATTAAACCCGTATGAAGCAGAGAGCAAGCGACATCACGGTGCTACCGAGCGAAATGATGGCGTGTAGAAGAACAACATTAATATCGTTCAGTCATTAACCAAGAAGGTCTCGGCCAGTCTCAGAATTATATGTTTTTAGGAATGTCTTGAATTCGAATCCTTGGTTGAACTGCATCGATAATGTTTGAAACGGCGTGTCCAGATAAAACTCACGCTTACGATGCAGTTTATGCTCAAGTTCCCAACCAGATAGATTCGTTAATCCATAGCTGTTATGTTCGACAGCCGTACCGTGTCTCAGCGCCACTTCGACAATAGGTGAAAAGTCACAGCACGCCTGAGGATGCCCCCAACGTAGGAGGCGAAACGTCGCGGAGGAGAGTGGTGGAGCGATCGACACGGCTATCCCGAAAGAGGAGCTTTTGGAAGCAATAATCAAAAGCTGATAAGTTTCGACGGTCAAACATCCCACGAAGCTTCTGTCATAAGATTACATGTACTGCATCAAGCAATCTTAAGGCACATCTGTTGTCAAACGGCAACATAAATATTTGTCAAAAGATTTATTCTAATCTGATACTTTGTCTGATTGCATGTGAGAAAAATATTGATCACGGACCAGAAGTAAATGTACAATAGTTGCTGTCAATTGCTCTTTCATATATTTTAGTGCTAAAAATTGCATTGTTTGACATCGTAAACTGCTCATGTGCAACGCGTCAGAGAGTTATGACTCAAAGACGAATTACTTGGGCCTTTGTAAAATAGACTTTTACACAAACGGAAGTGGTGTATTTTGAAACGATCACACCACAAATAATAACATGTTAAACATTACAATCCAAAGATACACATTATATGTACTGCTCCTTTTAATCTGCAAACTTGTGTTTAATTTGTGGAAGGTGGCACGATGGTGCAGTGAGTAGCGCTGTCGCCTCGAGCAAAAGGACCCCGGTTAGATTCCCTCCTCGGGTGCCTTTCTGTGTAGAGTTTGCGCATTCTCTCCCTGTGTCCGAGTGGGTTTTCGCCGGGTGATCCTGGTTTCCTCCCACAGTCCAAAGCAATGCTGCCTAGTTTGCATATCTCGCTTAACTTTCCCCGCCGGACAACTGTTAAAAAGAGATGCATAGCCCAACGGTGTCTCTTTTTTTCTCATCTTAAATAAAGACCGACTCAACTGACAGAAGAGGGCCTCCCCACGCGGCAAGCACCCAACATACCACATTCGTTACCACATGAGCGACGGCATTCCGTCTCGGACGTTTTTCAACATTGCTGTATTTATTTTCGATCTATTGGCCCTTAAAAGGCCAAGCGTGCACACGATGCCCAGGGGTGGCTCTGAGCCAGACGCGTGGCATTTCAATTTTACTTGGGCACCATCCCCTTGCCAACGCGCTTTGGCACGGCCCAGTCGTGTAACGCAATCGTCGCTTGGCTGCAGATAAAATACACGGACGGCTTGCGATCGCCGTACGGAACCCAGTGGAAATTCGAGCCAGCCCGCTCTGCAGAACGTCGAGGCGCCTTTTTGCAATCAATAACAGAAGCTGATATATTTAATCCCACGACATTCGCCACTTAAAATGTTTACGACCCTCCACATCGCTTAGACTTCTTGGCAGACTTCGGCCCCAGCTTCCTAAGAAGCCGCAACATAGCGAAGAGCTACTGAAGTGGTGTCACGTACAGGGTCTCCCAGCGCTAAAATTGTCCCATATTTATTTGCGGGCTCATCTGAGAGTTACGATAGAATGAGGGTTATATGCTGGTCAATCGAATCCCGCTGCTTTCACCACCACGGCAAGAACCGGAGCCTATCCCGACGGTCACTGGGCGCAAATTAGTGCTATACCCAGGATGGGACGTAAGTCCATCGCAAGGCGCTGGAGATGGGTAGAGCGGTGGGCAATTCGTTCAGCATGCCAATTAACGTGTGGAAGGAAACCGGAGTACCGAGCGAAAATTCACGCTGACACGGGCAGAACTTGCATTCTATAATAATAAACATCTGTCATCTAACGTGTATGTAAACTCAACCGAGAAAGGCCCTCTGGCCGGGGATTGAACCCGGCTGGTTCTTGCTGTGAGGCGGCAACGCGACTCACGGCCACCGTGGTTGCACGCAGTGGTATTCGGTCCCGGGTTGTCACTGCCGCAATTTTTCCTATAGATGGCGCTGTCGGATTATCGCAAACGCGACTTCATTATTTAACGGAGCCTGTCCTGCAAAGCACTTCAGTAATTCTCATCTCATTATCTGAAACCGCTTAATCCTATATAGGGTCACGGTGAGCCGGAGCCTATCCCGGAAACACAGGGCGTAAGGCAGGAATACACCCGACGACGGGACGCCAGTCCACCGCCGGGCATTGCGGGACAATTTTAGTCTGCGAGCCAATCAACCTATCCAGGAGCATGCTTTTGGACTGTGGGAGGAAACCGGAGTACCCCGGCGAAAACCCACGCGGACACGGGGAGAGCATGCAAACTCCACACAGAAAGGCACCCGAGCCGAGAGATTCGAACCCGAGACCTTCTTGCTGTGAGGCGTCAGCGCTAACCACTGGGCCACCGCGCCGCCCACTTCAGTAATTAATGGAAAAGCTTTGATAGATCATAGACAGGGATTTCTGCAGTCATGTATCCGTCCGAATTTAATTGGCAGGGTTAAGATAGGGCAGTGCGCTAACAACTGTGCCACCCCTCCAACTCTGGCCCCTCACCAATACTACCTGCATCTCATCAGCTCATCAATCATAACCGCCTGCATGCATTCTCCAAGGACGTTTGCTGTCGTGCAGACGGACAAAAAGTGGCTGCACGCTCTCGTCACACAGAGCCCTCGACATTATGACGCACCCGGGGTGGGGGAGGAGTGGGAAGGGTTATGATGATGTCTCATCTCATTGTCAGAAACCGCTTAGTCCTGTACAGGGTCGCGGTGAGCTGGAGCCCATTCCGGCAGGCACAGGGCGCAAGGTAGGGATATACCCACGATGGGACGCCAGTCCATCACCGGGCACTGGGGGCCATTTAGTCTGCAAGCCAATTCACCTATGCAGCGGCATGTTTTTTGGACTGTGGGAGGAAACGGGAGTACCGGGCGAAAACCCACGCGGACACGGGGAGAGAGCATGCAAACTCCACACAGAAAGGCACCCGAGCCGAGATTCGAACCCCGGGTCCTTTTTGTTGTGAGGAGGCGACAGCGCCACCCACTGGGCCACCGTGCCGCCCTCTATATGGATTACAAGATTACAAGCGCCTGTCCCATCGCGCACAGCCGTGCGCATGACTCTCAGAGCGCGCATCAGAGATCGGGACGGACACGTGGCCGCTGAGACGAGGCTACACTTTCATTCATTGCCAGTTTTCCCCGCTTAATTCCGTAGAGGGTCTCGGCGGACAGGAACCTATCCATGCGGACACGGGGCGCAAGGCAACGTTATACCCAGGACGGGACGTCAGTCTATCCCAGGGCACGGGGGGACAATTTAGTCAGCGAGGTAATTAACCGAGGGCAGCAGCGGTGGTGCCTTTTTGACTGTGAGCGGAAACCGGAGTACCCGGCGAAAGGTCACGGGGAGAACACGCAAACTCCACACAGAAAGTCGGCACCGGAACACTGGTCGAACCCAGCGGATTGTTGCTGCGAGGCTGCAGCGCTACTCGCCGTGGTTGCACGCAGCCGCCTCTTCCCCTCTCTCTAAACCCCACGACAATGCAGCCGCACTGAGCCTGCGCAGCTGAGACTGCTGGGTTAGGATCCGGGTTTCAGCCGCACGTGTTTAAACCGGGTTCTCAATGCCAAACGTGGTTCTCCTCCCCGATCACTGGACACCACCGACATTCAGGAATTCGACTTTAACGTGCATTCTGTTCGCGATTCGTATTCAAATCGACAATGCCACGCGTTACGCTCATCTCTAGCCACGAGCGGTTCTCGAGCGGAGTGCGCGCAAAGCGCAGCCGGCAGAGTGGTGGCTGCGGCCGGCAGAGTGGTGGCTGCGGCCGGCAGAGTGGTGGCTGCAGCCGTCAGAGTGGTGGCTGCAGCCGTCTCCCCGAAGCAGTTCCGCAATGTCTACTTGTCCACAGCATGAGCTCGGTGCACTCTCCTCTGCTGCCTATGCGTCAACGCGATCGGGAGCACAGCTACAGCGCTATCACGACACAGAACACAATCTCGCCGCTCGTTTGCCACGAAGACCCCCGCGTAATCTCAAGCGACTGGAGGCACTGTGAGTAGCGCTGTCGCCGCACAGTAAGAAGCACCCGGGTTCGGTTCCCGGCTCGGGTGCCTTTTCTCTGTGGAGTATTTTCCGTGTTCTCTCTCTCTCCCCGTATCCGCGTGGGTTGTCGCCGGATGCTCCGGTTTCCTCCCACCGTCCAACGACACGCTGCCGCCTACGTTAATTTGCCTGCCGAGTAAATTGCCACAAAAAAGTGTGTCCTGGCGTCAGATCCTGGGTATAGCCCTGCTTTGGGCCCTATTTCTACGTGGGAAAGCCCCCCCCCCCCCCGCAATCTTGTACAGGATCAAGCGGGCACTGCTTGCTACTGAGCTGGGGGAGTGGGGGTAGGGGTGGAGGGGGGTGGGTGGCCATCACCACGCCCGGCCACGCGACACCTCCTCGCAACTCACCCTGCGTGAACGTGGAGACGCTGTCGTTGCCCAGGCCCGCGTTCATGACGAACCCGTGGTGCGGCCCCTCCGTGACGGTGTAGGTGAGCACTCTGTTGGCGCTGTCCCTGTCCTCAGCTTTGAGCGACTTGCTGCTGATCATGAAGCCCAGGTGGCCCGTGGGCAGGAGGCGCAGCGTCGGCGCGCCCTTGTTCACGAGGATCTGCGGCACCCCGTTGTCCACTTCCACGATGCGGATGTGCATCATCTGCGGCTTGCGCGTCTCGAACACCGTGTCGGGGAAGACGTAGAAGTCGGTGTGTGTGCCGTCGGTGACGGTGAACGAGAAGCTGTCCTCGCCCGTCTCGGTGCCGTCGTGCCGGTAGCTGATGAGGTTCTCGTTCAGGTCCTGCTTGCTGAAGGTCATCACTCGACGGGAGCCGTTGTAGAGCAGCTGACCGTGAACGGGTACCTGCGTGACGGTGAAGCGCAGGCGACGGTCTGGGGTGTCTCGGTCCTCCACCGTGAGCTCGAACGGCGTGATGAGCTTCGTCTCGCCCTCGTTGAGACGCAGCTCGTGGACGGTCAGCACGGGCTTCTTGTTGTCCACGTCGCTGATGGAGATGCGGAAGGTGCGGAACACCGGGTTGTAGCCGTCCGTCACCTCGAACTCGAAGCTGTCCATCTTCACCTCGTCGTCCGAATTGTGGATGTAGTAGACCTTGTTGCCCGCCAGCTGGAGCTGCGTGAACGTGGTGATGGGCACCCCGGGCTTGTCCGTGCACTCCAGGTGGCCGCGGATGGGCGCACGCGTGATGCTGAACTCGAGCTTCTCGTCCGGGCTGTTAATGTCGCTCGTGCTCAGCAGGTCGGTGGTCAGCGTGACTCGACCGCCTTCCTTGAGCGTCACCCCCTTGTTGATGACGTCCGGGAAGACCATGTCGATGCTGCCCACCGTCACGTAAAAATACCGATCGATGAGCGGGTTCTTGCCGTCGGTCACGTCGAACTTGATGAGGTCACGCACGCCCTCCTGACCCGTGTGGACGTACTGAATCGACCCCTTGTCGATTTGCTCCTGCGTGAAATTCATGCCGACGGTGATGTTGTCCGTGGAGTCGTCGTCCTTGTTTACTCTCTGCAGAAATCCCTGTCCGGGCCCGAAGCGAATGATGTACGTGAGCGTCTTGTCATCCGAGTCGTGATCGGTGGCCTTGAGCACTTGATTGGTGATGGTTTTCACCTCGCCAATCTCAACCTCCAGCCCATCGTTGATCGTCATGCGCGGCGTCTCGTCGTCCGTCGTGATGACCTTGATCGAGATCTTCTTGTCCACGCTGTACTTCCCGTCCGAGAGACTGATCTCGAATCCGTCTTCCTTGGTCTCCGTGTCGTCGTGCTCGTAGACGATGTTCGAGCCGCCCGTGATGTCCTCCATCGTGAACCTCACGACGGGCACGGTGCCCGTCGCTCTCTGCTGCACGATCTGCCCGTGCTTGGGTTTCTTGGCGATCGTGAATTCGAGCGGGTCGGGCGGGATGTCCGAATCTTTGCCGTTCAGTATCGTCGTGTCGATCACGAGGCTCATGCCTTCCATCACCACGAATTCTCGGCTGAAGATCTCGGGCTTCTCGTCGTTGCTGGGGTGGATGACGATCTGGAAGAAGTGCCTGGGCGAGAAATTCACGCCGTCGGAGCAGCGGAAGGTGAATCTGTCCTCCACGGGCTCGACGCCCTTGTGGATGCTCTGCACGTAGTTCACGTGTCTCAGTCTCACGTCCTTGATGGCGAAGGCGCTGATGGGAGTCCCCGCGCGAGATTTCTCCGAGCCGGGAGCCGGCGAAATGTTCTCCAGGTAGCCCGACGTTGGCTGAACGATGATGGTGCACAGGATGTCATCGTCGGGCGTGTCCACGTCCTCCGCCTTGAGGTTGTCCAACGTGATGACGCTCTTGTCGCCCTCGTTCACCGTGAACCGCTCGGCCAGCGACACGACGGGAGCCACGCTGTCCACGGGCAGGATGGTGACCCGCACCCGCACGCCTTGCACGTTGTTTCCGCCCACGACCCACTCGTCGGAGAGGTCGGAGACGGTGAGATTGAAGCCGTCCTCTCTCTTCTGCGTGCCGATCTCGCCGCCCGTGTGCGCGTAGAGCACGGCGCCGTTGATGATGTCCTGCTGCGTAAAGCGCTCCGCCGGCGCGCCGTTCACCAAGATCTCGCCAGACTTGGGCAAGTCCTCCACGATGAAGGTGAGCATCGTGTCGTCCGTGTCCGCGTCCGTGCCGCGGATCACGTTGGTCGTGATCTCGCTGGCGCCATTCTCCAGCACGTCCATGTACGAGCCGAGCGTGCCCTCGGGCAGGCTGATGGTGGGCGTCTCGTCGTCCACGGGCCTCACGGACACCCTGACGGTCACGGGCACCGTGTGGACTCCGTCGCTCGCGTCGAGCTTGAACGAGTCGACGAGCGTCTCGGCTCCGCCGTGCGAGTACGCGACGCGACCGTTCGCGATGTCGTCCAGCGCGAACACGTCGCCCGCCGCCATGCGCGCGCTCGCGTACAGAAGCTCGCCGTGACGCGGCTCCTGCGTGAGCGTGAAGGTGATGTGGTTGCCGTCCGTGTCCGTATCCGTGGCGTCCAGCTCCCGGCTCGTGACGGTAAACGTGCCCCTCTCGGGCACCGTGAAGCCCGTGTTGATTATCTGCGGCGGTTTGTTGTCCACGGGCTGCAGGAAGATGATGAACGTCCCCTGCACGCCGTTGCCCGCCGTGTCTTCCACCGTAAAGAGGAACTGCACGATGTGCGGCGTGATGCCGAGCTCCTGCTCGGGCGGCTTGTAGGCCACCTTGTGGTGGTTCACCTGCGCCTGCGTGAACTCGTTCACCACCGTGTCCGGCTTGTCCGTGAGCACCAACTGCCCCAGGGCCACGGGACTGTTCTCGTCCGTGTCCGTGGGAGGCTTCGTCACCGTGTACCTGAGATCGCGGTCGTCCGTGTCAAGGTCGGTGTAGCGCAGGAACTTCTTGCGCAGGTGAGTCAGCTCGTACTCCTTGACGGTCATGCGCAAGGTGGTGCCCGGCACCAGCTCGGGGGCAAGATCGTCCACGGGCTGGATCTTGATCACGAACACGTGTTCCCCGGACTGGTTGGGCGGTTCATTGTCGTCTTGCACTCGGAACGCGAACTGATCCACCACGGCGGTGGTGCTGTGCGGCCCCACGTGCCGGTAGTGCAGCCTGCCGTCGAGGATGTCCTGCTGCAGCCACTCGGTCACCACCCTCTCGTGGACGCCCTCCGTCTCGACGAAGGTCCACGACGCCCCGTCGTCGGCGGGCTCGCTGTCGCGCAGCACGAGCTCGCCCACGGTCGAGAGCGGCGCCTCCACCGTGAACCTGATGGTCGAGTCTTCCGAGTCTATGTCGGTGGCGCTCAGCACGAAGGGCGAGAGTTGCGCGATTTCGTTCTTGGAGAGCACGAGGCCCGTGTTGGCGTTCACGATGGGCGGCTCGTCATCGGTGGGCACGATGGTGACCGGGAAGAGGAACTCCACCTCGTGCTTGCCGTCGCTCATGCGGAACACGACGTTGTCGCTGTACGTGTCGCTGCCGTCGTGCGCGTACACCACGGCGCCCGCGTCGAGATCGGCCGGCGTGAAGAACTTCTGGCGCGCTCCCGCGACCGTCAGCTCGCCGCGCTTGAGGCCGTCCGCGACGCTGATGCGCACGTCTCCACGGTTGTCCTCGTCGCTGATCTCCAGGTTGTGCGCGCTCGACAGCGGCCGCGACTGGCCCTCGAAGAGCAGCTGCCCCGTGTTGCGAGTCGCCACGGGCGCCAGGCTGTTCATGGGCTTCACGACGATCATGAACGCGAAGGGGTCCGACGCCGAGCCCTCCGTGTCCACCACCTCCATCTCGATCTGGAAGATGCGCTCCGAGTCCGAGTCGACGGACGGCGGCTTGTAGGCGATCTTCAGGTCCTTGACGTCGCGCTGGTAGAAGGAGGTGATGGGCAGGTTGCGGTCGTCCGTGCTCACGATGTAGCCCTGCTGGTGGCCCAGCGGCGACGTGATGTTGAACACCAGGTTGTCCGGATGGGACTCCACGTCCTCCGCGGCCAGCATGTCCGGTGTCATCGCCGTCATCACGAACTGATCCACCTCCATCATCATCATGGCAACGAAGCTCGGCTTGGGCGGTGTATTCTCGGCTCCCTCTCTGATGCGCACCATGATCTGGAAGTACTCCTGCTTGAGGACCTCGCCCTCGTGGTCCGTGAGCTCCACCAGCATGGGGATGTAGTCACGGTTCGGCGTGCTCGTGAGCGCCGTGTGCTCGTAGCTCACGTCCGCGCTCAAGAACTCGGCGCAGCTCGTTGTCTGCTGGCCGCCATCGAAGTTAACGAGCTTGCCGTAGCGAGGCAGGTTGCCCGCGCCAAGCAGCGCGGTCACCCTGCACAGCTCGCTCGCCTGGTTGTACGTGAACTCCAGGATCTTCTTGTCGATCGCGCCGCTGGTGCCCATCAGCTTCTCGACGTTGAGCGGCAGGTTGCGCGTCACGATCTCCTGCTGGAGGAACACCACCTCCACCTCGATCATGAACGGGATCACCAGCGTGCCCGTGTCCGTGTCGTACCTCAGCTGCAGCTTCACGCGGTCCTTCGTGGGACTGCGCGAGCCGAAGTGCGAGTACTTGACGTCCGTCGGACCGAAATCGCACGGAAACTTCTTGGGCGTCAGCATGCCGGGCCGCTGCGACAGCGGATCGTTTTCGAGCACCGTGATGGCGCACCTGTCCCCGGGCTGAAGCTGCACCACCAGGTCGTGTATCGGATCGATGTGAACCGAGCGTCCGAACGGCACCCGAACGCCGTTATTGGCCACCAGGATGGAGTCGCTCGCCGGTCCCGACCGGGCCTCGAAGAAGAGGTTGCTGTCGTCGCTCTGCGCCGTAGCCGCGCCGACTACAGACACGAGGAGCAACAGTAGCTGCGGCTTCAACAGCTGCTGCTGCGGCGGCTGCAGCAGCTGTTGCAGCAGCGGCAGCAGCCGCACCGAGCGGCGCCTCTCGTCACGGATCGCCATGCCTGCAAAAAACCTTGCGCACGGACCTCGCTCCGAAGCGCAGCCGCGTGCCGAGGCGGTGACACCGGAGACGCGGGCGTTTAATAGAGGCGACGCGAGTCCTCACACAGTCGCGCCGCGCTCTCCAAGTGCCGCTCTGAATGCCCGGCTGCAGCCGCGCTCCTAAAATACTCCTCCCTGACCCCCCCCCCCC
>JAZEWT010000009.1:3420203-3431759 GCA_036362905.1 Mordacia mordax | reverse complement strand
GAAGGACCCCGGTTCGGTTCCCGGCCCGGGTTTGGTTGCCGGCTCGGGTGCCCTTCTGTGTGGAGTTTGCGTGTTCTCTCTCTCTCTCTCTCCCCCCGTGTCCGCGTAGGTTTTCGCCAGTTACTCCGGTTTCCTCCCACGGTCCAAAGGCCCAAAGTTAATTGGCCTGGCTAAATTTCTGCCGCTGACCTGTGATGGAACTGGCGTCACATCCTTGGCACAGCCCTCTACTTATCTGATAACCGTATGCATATTTGGAAGGGCCCGGCAAGGTGTAAATTCCCTGTGGGGCGTCATTGTTATTTTATGATGGCATTAATCATTTTGATAATGGTCTATACGTAGTACGCCATAATCGTTTTGTTTGAAAATTTCAGAAACATATTTTTTTACTCCACACAGGAAGGAGATTCTTAGCCAACCCCCAATTCCTACCTCTATCCGATCGAATTTAAAAAAAATGTGTATAAATGAGACAGTTGTTAGGGACAATCACGGCAGTATAATAACGTTCCTTGTCACCGTAATTTGATAAGCAATTTGGAGGATCGGATTGTCACGCGGTCTACCTTTACCTACCGCAGTGAACAGAACGTGCGTTAAACTATAAACAGGATGTGCAACAACGCAGCAGCATCTGTCAAACACGCGAGTGCATTTGTGAAAGAGATACGTGTCTACTCGTTACAACGGCGACTGCGGTTTCTACAAATATTGCGCTTTTATTGCACGAACAAGAGATGGAAATTGAAAAGAAGATGCCCAAACCTTCTAAACAAAGTCGGCTGATGTTTACAGAATAAAAAAAAACAAACGTGAATTGATATACACACGCGCGCACACAGAGAGTACGCACGCGCGCGCACACACACACAAATAAGAGGCACCCTTTCGCCTTTGGTTTGACGATCGTTTTGTAAAAAAAAAAATATGATAAATAATGCTTCCGGATGTGAGATAGATGACGTTAACTTTAAAGTCTTTCATGGCCTGGTTCCTATTTTCCCTTCTGATCTCATCTCCCACTCTCACTCGCTCCACTCCGAAAAAACACTCTCGACCTTTTCACCTCCCATCAATCACGGAGAGATGGGAGGTCTCCATTTCTCTTCCCTGGCTCTTGCAGGTCGCGGCAGCGGCAGCGGCAGCCCTCCTCTCTCTCCTCTCTCTCTCCCGCTCTCTCTCCCGCTCTCTCCCGTGCACGTTTGCACCTCCGCTCGAGTCCAAATAGAGGAGTACTCTGTTCGACATCGCGTAATGTACGCAGCGACATCGCGTTCACTGATCTTATTTCAATGATCATCCCGTCACTTTAAGAGCAAGGGAGGAGGAGGAGGAGGAGGAGGGGGGAGGAGGGGCGGCACGGTGACGCGGTGATCAGCGCTGTCGCCTTGCAGCAACAACGCCCGGGTTCGATTCACGGCTCGGGTGTGGAGTTTGCGTGTTCTCTCTCTCCCCGTATCCGCGTGGATTTTCGTCGAGAGTACTCTGTTTTCCTCCCACCGTCCAAAGTCAAGCTGATGCCTAGGTTAATTGGCCTGCTAAGTAAATTGTTCCCAGTGCCCTGCGGTGTACTGGCGTCACATCCTGGGTATAGCCCCACGATGCGCCCTCTGTCTGCCGGGATAGGCTCCGGCTCCCCTCAACCCTGCACAGGTTTAAGCGAGTATTGACAATGATGATGATGACTTTAAGAGCAAATGGCACAAAGTTGTGACTGTATAGCGCGTTCGGTAATCCATTCAGTGGCATCAGGAGTTGTTGGATGGAGAGTGTAGCGTATATACCGCTCACGTGTAAGTGTATTATGACGGGCATCGGTTGGTCATGTGTTGCACGGATGGCACTTCAACACAATCGTTGATGTTGTGTTTATGAACAATTCGTCGACGATGAAGCTAATAAACACGGAAAATATTAACAGGAAATGTATAATGCAGTCTGCCTAGGGTGCCCATTGACATAGGCCACCTTGGACCAAACATTTCTCTAAATAAAATACCTTTGGTATAGATTGTGCATAAAAAGTGCCAGTCACTTTATATTAAATTCCACTTGTAATGAGCCCCAGTGTGAGACCCGTTAAAAACGGCGCTGGCAGCAGAGCCAGTTTAGCCGCACCGATTCACCAAAAGGCCACCCTAGGCCAAAATTGACCGCGACCCAGAACAAGGAAACAGCCTTTCTTTGTACCCAAGCACCGCGCCAGACCCACCACCCAAATCCACGCGGCTCTTCTTCAAAAACCTTAAATATAACGGCATGAAGTCCGTAGATCCGTCCGAGTGTCCGCAATTCTGACCTCGCCATGTGCGCCAGGTGTTGTTCCCCGGCCTCCAACTTCGCTCACAACTTCTGTTCTCAATTTTCCTCGCTGCACCGGTCCGCTCTGCGCTCTCTCCTTTTCATTACATAAAGAGGCGCGATGCTAATACAAGGCGGTCTGCAACTTGTGGTGAGTTTGAATGCAATCACGGGGTGATTACATTTTTTTGTTCTCGCAAAAAAATGTGTTTTCAATACGCGCGTGTATTTTTTTTTTTTTGCCAAGGCCCGTTTGCAAATCCACCGCTGGATGAAGGCCTCTGCGAATGATGTTGGCAATGGAGGTGAAATGGGCCACAGCTCAATACGCTGTTCGATTTTGGATGGGGTTGGACAAGAGACGGTAACGGTGGTTCCAGAAGCCACTACCCGCTGATATTAGCTGTGGTTGGAAGTCATTCCTGGGGTCACCAGGCTCATCACTCAATGCGCTATCCACTCTGGCAATTGCTCCACACCGTAGTATAAACTGCTCTGATGATGTTGTTGTTGTTGTTGGCATGCCGTTCTCTCCACAGCTCGGATTTGTAACAAAATAAAAAAAAACGTTATTGTTGTTGATTTACCTTTCACATGTCGCTGTTGTGGCTGTTGCTGACATACCGTTCCCTCCACAGCTCCGTGCAGCGCTTTGTGGCCCCCGGGTGAAAAGCTCTCTAGAAGTGCAATTATTATTATCATTATGATGGTTACGATCACATATGCTAATAGCGAGACTATCCCCACTTGCACGAACAGCCGTACCTAATATTCTCACTCGTAACGAAAGTAATTTTCCCATAATCCTACAGAGGCGAATGCCATACTCGCAAACCCTTTGGAAAAACAACGACAGTTGTCGATACATTCACAGGCAAAGCATCTCACGTTAAGTTGTCCTTCCTTGGTATATATTTTTTTGAAAGGCAAACCAGTAACATACTATAATATCTCATTATAATGATTTGCATTTCTAAAGCGCCTTCCCGCACGAGGTGTGACAAAGCTCTGCACGGAGTTGTGGACAGAACAGCACGTCAACAACTGTCATATATCAGTGCAAAATGTATAATATAACTGCAACCAGGATAAAATTAAAATTAAAGTACAAACAACAGGAGCCTTCATTTTCTACTTTCTATCCTCACTGATGGCAAAAGCGTACACGTGGTAGTCTTCTAGAAAGAGAAGGGGCGTAGCGGTGGATTTTTTTTAATATTATGCCACTCCTGGGAATGGCCAGCACCTGTAACAACAATAATTCTACAAACGTTGCATCCCAAAAACATGGTCGTTATGTACTACTAATAAAGTCATAATAATGTAATTGATGTATTTTTTTTCACGGCTATATGTGTGAGGATTGCTTTGCAAATCCCTGCTTTGGGGATAATCGCAAACTCAGGATGCCTCCGGGGAGGGTGCGCCCGACACGGCCATCCTGAAAGAGCATCTTTGGGGAGCAATTCTGAACAACCTCTACGTTTCCTCAAGCTGCACGGTTGGCTCTGGAAAAATCGAAGCACTCGTCAAACCTGGCAGAAAAAGTAATAATCCCTCCACATCCAACCATCTTACCACCGCACCTTCAAGTGTACCTGCGTAAAATTTACTGCCGCCTGAAAGGCGCACGGGAGGGAGGCACACGGGAGGCACACGGGAGGCACACGTGCGGCATCCGGGAGGTACGCGTGCGGCACACGGGAGGCACACGGGAGGCACACGGGAGGCACACGGGAGGCACACGTGCGGCAGGTATATCTGGAGACCTCGGCGTAAGCTCGCTTACGCCCGCCAGTTCCGCTCGGGATCTAATGCGGCTTCGCTTCACAAGTTATTGCCTTCATTTCGTAACGCGCTCCTAAATCTCGCCAATATTACAACTTCGGCAGCCTACAATACAGCAAGAAGCCTCGCCCTCGCGTCTCGCGGGGGTTCCAAACCGCGTATCGACTTCGGAACCATTGAGTGCGAGCGGCTCGTGTGTGTGGTGTTATGACAGGCTGGCTGATTTACTGATAAAGGCACTGACGACTTTGCTAGGTGGGTGGTGCGGATGTCAATGCGCTCTCGTCACTGAGCCGCTTGGCACAATGTCAATAAATAAGAGGCCCTCTGTCAACTGGCAAAGTTCTGCGAAATGGCCAGGAGATGGCAGTCGATAAATGGATCGGATCCATCTGTGTGGAGCCGTGTTGCATTTGTTGTTGTAAAGCACAGGGTTTTATTCGGATACGCCGGGGTATTTTTTTTTTCTGCCTGTGCACATAAAACGCTCAGTCAAACTGGGCCACACATCCCAGTGCAGGACCCTCCTGAAAAATAATTCCCGGACTCGTTGAGAAATTCTGGATGAAGGCCATTGTGATGTTACTATCAAGCAGCCTGCAAACCCCCTGGGCTCCCTGCTAACTGACCACATCTCTCCCCCCGTGGATGAATTTTTCAACCATTTTTCGACTCGAGTGGCCCTTCCTACGGAATGTTTCTCTCTCCCAATTGATTTGCTCTCTTTGCCTTGCCGTGCATTTCAGGCCTGGCAAAATAATAGTTCACGAAGAGCAGTGAAGTTCTTACCGAAGCCATAAGGCAGATCAATCAAATGCATTGTGAATGGAAAACGTATTTTCGAAATTGCACGATTGAATAAAATGCCAGGGGCGGCGCGGTGGCCCAGTGGGTAGCGCTGTCGCCTCACAGCAACAAGTCCCCGGGTTCGAATCTCGGCTCGGGTGCCTATCTGTGTGGAGTTTGCATGTTCTCTCCCCGTGTCCGCGTGGGTTTTCGCCTGGCACTCCGGTTTCCTCCCACAGCCTAAAAAAAACATACCGCTGCATAGGTTAATTGGCTTGCAGACTAAATTGCCCTCAGTGCCCGATGATGGACTGGCGTCCCATTGTGGGTATATCCCTGCCTTGCGCCCTGTGTCTGCCGGGATAGGCTCTGGATCACCGCGACCCTGTACAGGACGAAGCGGTTTGTGACAATGAGAAGAGACGAATAAAATACTAGCAACAAACCAAGGTCTTCAAGTTGTGAAACTGTTGCAAGACACTTGATTAAGTGCTTCCTTAATGTTTTACTTGTTAATGACTTCTTTAGACAAACGGACATTTGTCAAAGGAGCTGTTGGACACGAACTGCCTAATGATGCTCAATAAAACTGTTTGTCCGTAATTAAACGCTCAGTGTGCAATTACAGAATACACGTTACAGTGTGTTTTGGTGATTAACGATGATACTTGTAAAGCATGCCATGTGCTTACTGACAGCCGTACCGGGGAAAGCCATTAATTTCAACTTGTAAATGGAGACAACGGGAACGGTGGCATTTCACCTCGTTACAGAGGACTGAGCTGATGAGTTGTTCTGTCAAGTGTTTATGGATGTGTCGTGGTATCATCATCATCATTGTCTCATCTCATCTCATTATCTGAAACCGCTTAATCCTATATAGGGTCACGGTGAGCCGGAGCCTATCCCGGAAACACAGGGCGTAAGGCAGGAATACACCCGACGACGGGACGCCAGTCCATCGCCGGGCATTGCGGGACAATTTTAGTCTGCGAGCCAATCAACCTATCCAGGAGCATGCTTTTGGACTGTGGGAAGAAACCGGAGTGCCCGGCGAAAACCCACGCGGACACGGGGAGAGCATGCAAACTCCACACAGAAAGGCACCCGAGCCGAGAGATTCGAACCCGGGACCTTCTTGCTGTGAGGCGACAGCGCTAACCACTGGGCCACCGCGCCGCCCATCATCATTGTCAATACCCTCTTAATCCTGTACAGTGTCACGAGGGGGGGCGCAGCCTATCCCAGCGGACAAAGGGTGTAAAACGGGGCTATACCCTGGATGTGACGCTAATACATCGCAGGGCACTTTTGGGGACGAGGGCGGGGCAATTTACCCAGCAGGCCAATCAACCTTGGCAGCAGCGTGTGCTTTGGACGGTGGGAGGAAACCGGAGCACCCGATGAAAACCCCCCACCCGGACACAGAAAAATGGCACCCGAGCCGGGAATCACCTGCGGGTACTCGCTGTGAGGGCGGCGCGGTGGCCCAGTGGTTAGCGCTGACGCCTCACAGCAAGAAGGTCCCGGGTTCGAATCTCTCGGCTCGGGTGCCTTTCTGTGTGGAGTTTGCATGCTCTCCCCGTGTCCGCGTGGGTTTTCGCCGGGTACTCCGGTTTCCTCCCACAGTCCAAAAGCATGCTCCTGGATAGGTTGATTGGCTCGGAGACTAAAAATTGTCCCGCAATGCCCGGCGATGGACTGGCGTCCCGTCGTCGGGTGTATTCCTGTCTTACGCCCTGTGTTTCCGGGATAGGCTCCGGCTCACCGCGACCCTGTACAGGACTAAGCGGTTTATGACAATGAGATGAGTGGTCGTGTTGTTTTACTGCCACGCGGTTCCAATACTTGCCCATCTACCCTTTATTCAAATTATGCGTCGTTGCGTCCATCAGTTCAGTTCTTAAAGTCCGTTGTGTCGCAGGAATCCTGCATTCAGAGCTTCGCAAGCTCACCGGGTATTTCCTCCTGCTCATGACAAACATCTATAGCCGCTTGGGACTGCGCCCCATATCTATAAGCAGCGCTTTGTGACCGTCGGGTGAAAAGCGCTACGGAAGCGCAATTATTATTATTAATTATTATTATAACGTGTCGAGCGCACCGCAACGTATGTGCTCGAGAGAGAGAGCGAGAGCGAGAGAGAGCGCGCGGCCCAACATTAGTATCTCCCTGTGGGAAGAATGCGTGCAACTTGCTTGAGGAATGAGCGTTGGAATGCGCCGTAGATGATTGCTAACACCTGGGCTGCTGCTGCTGCCGCCGCGCGCTGCCGAATGCCCCCCGTGCAGGTGTAATCGATGATTAGAGAGACATTCCTCTCTGCAATGGGCTTGCCTAACATAAATGCCGCACATTGCTGGGCGAAATGTTAAAACAGCTAACAAACACCGTCCCTAAAAACCCAAAAAAAATCCACTTTGCTTTCCTGCCCTCTCATCACAGACATGCAGAACCACTTTGCGAGTTAAATGCCACTTAAACTTTGTAAACTTCTGGTACTGTACAGGGCACAAGTACTTTGATGAGCTGACACAGTGTGCAATTAAACGCTTGTTTTTGGAACACATGAGGCTGATATTTAATTTTTGATTGAGCCGATGTGCGTAAAACATCGCTTGTTATTGACGTTTGATTATTACCTTGTAAAATTTTGGAATGGGACTTACCGTTTGAACCTCGCAAATAAGGCTGTGATCCACTCTGTCTTAACGATGTCATTTCATCTTCTAGTCAACTAACGTTTCGGGCCACTAACGGGAAATATAACACGTAGTCCTGTTCAGATTATTTTTATCTGCAATACACAAAAGAGGGCAATATATATATTTTTAACAGTAACGTTTTGAACAGCTGCCCACCTGCACATCACGTTGAGCGGCCAGAAAGGGGCTTTTCAAGCGTGCCACGTGTTTTACATTTGCAAATAGTAACGCAGGCACAGCAATGTGACTCCTCGTATCGCGAAAGCCTAACGAGTCCCGAGACTACTGTTTGGGAGGGTGTCATCTCATTATCTGAAACCGCTTAATCCTATATAGGGTCACGGTGAAGCCGGAGCCTATCCCGGAAACACAGGGCGTAAGGCAGGAATACAGCCGACGACGGGACGCCGGTCCATCGCCGGGCATTGCGGGACAATTTTAGTCTGCGAGCCAATCAACCTATCCAGGAGCATGCTTTTTGGACTGTGGGAGGAAACCGGAGTGCCCGGCGAAAACCCACGCGGACACGGGGAGAGCATGCAAACTCCACACAGAAAGGCACCGGAGCCGAGAGACTCGAACCCGGGACCTTCTTGCTGTGAGGCGTCAGCGCTAACCACTGCGCCACCGCGCCGCTGTTTGGGAGGGTGTGTACCGCATTGTTTCAGGAGGGTTCCCGTACGTGCGTGGAAACGGAGCAAAGGCCCCTCTCGTGGCCGAGGAGGTTTGACGACCGTCGCACAGGAATAATTCAAGAGCCGTACCTCGTGTGCAGACTGTCTGGTCCAAGTTTCGCGAACAGATTTCCATCGACGGGCGGCGCGGTGGCCCAGTGGTTAGCGCTGACGCCTCACAGCAAGAAGGTCCCGGGTTCGAGTCTCTCTGCTCCGGTGCCTTTCTGTGTGGAGTTTGCATGCTCTCCCCGTGTCCGCGTGGGTTTTCGCCGGGTACTCCGGTTTCCTCCCACAGTCCAAAAGCATGCTCCTGGATAGGTTGATTGGCTCGCAGACTAAAATTGTCCCGCAATGGACCGGCGTCCCGTCGTCGGGTGTATTCCTGCCTTACGCCCTGTGTTTCCGGGATAGGCTCCGGCTCACCGTGACCCTATATAGGATGAAGCGGTTTCAGATAATGAGATGAGCTTTCCATCGACCAAAGGTAGAGGCGCAGCCCTGCAATTGCAAAACAAAATCACCATTGACAATTGCTCTCCATAGGTGGTCTGTCGCGACGTTTCGCTTCCCACGTAGGAGGCACCGTCAAAAGCTTACATCAGCACAAACCGCCGCTCATCTACTTTTGGAGGACAATTGAACCACGGCAGACTAGCTCGCACAGCCTTGAACGACATTTCGAAGGGACCGTTGAGATATGCGGGCGGCGCGGTGGCGCAGTGGTTAGCGCTGACGCCTCACAGCAAGAAGGTCCCGGGTTCGAGTCTCTCGGCTCCGGTGCCTTTCTGTGTGGAGTTTGCATGCTCTCCCCGTGTCCGCGTGGGTTTTCGCCGGGTACTCCGGTTTCCTCCCACAGTCCAAAAGCATGCTCCTGGATAAGTTGATTGGCTCGCAGACTAAAATTGTCCCGCAATGCCCGGCGATGGACCGGCGTCCCGTCGTCGGGTGTATTCCTGCCTTGCGCCCTGTGTTTCCGGGATAGGCTCCGGCTTCACCGTGACCCTATATAGGATTAAGCGGTTTCAGATAATGAGATGAGATGAGATATGCAAGTAATTTGTAAGCGTTGTCCAGCAGGGTGGGCTAAGCAAGTTTACAACATCTCAGACCACCGGGCGTAATATCGCCGGGATAGTTAACCTATGCGGCATGTCTTTAGACCTAATGAAACGTATACATTAGGTGACATTGCCCGCACTTAATATGAACGGATATGTAGGAGAAAGAAAAAAAACAATAATCGTAAAAACAATAGCTCAACTATTTCATTGCGAATGTAATACGAAGTTTGATAATCAGCGTGACATGTAATGGGCGCTTGGGGAAACCGAGTGGAAATGAAATAAATATTTTTAAAATTGTTGTACAACACGTTCCCGCATAGATAGTACGTGAAAATAAGTCTTCCAGTATTTTCATTTCAAATAACCGACCTCGGCAATGGGAATATGGAATTTCCACCGATTACTCCGCAGTGAAACACGTGTCCAATAATTGTCACATATTGCCCTGCCATAAAGTGTACACCAGGAGCAATCGTTTGTTTAATGAATCAAGCCTTGCCTACGAATGTGTGTGCGTGTGTGGATCGACTAACAGGATGCACGGCAGGGGTTTAAGATAAGGGCACAGGTGTAACGCTAAACCTGCGCGCGGCACGTGAGATAGGAGTCGAACTTATCTTAGTCAAACTCGGCGGTGTTTGGAGGCATCATATTGAACTCACTGTTGGGGGGGGGGCATCTCGTTTGCTACAAACTTTACGGTAGTTGCGAAACGCTTTGAGCGTGATTCAACACTGCCCGTAATCACGCGGAATCAATGAAAATCAACGACATCTCACATATGCCCAATAAGGCTGGAATTTTTTTTTTAAACTCTCCACCAAAGTCCGGTAGCGAGCTCGTCTCATCATGCAATGTATACATTTCAAGCTTTGTTCATTTCTGGAGGAGAGAGAGACCGGGGGGGGGAGGTGAGTCGCGGTAAGAACTTAGACATTATACCGTACTTTCGCTAAGAGACGCCCACTCGATGAACGCAGTGGCGGCGGCGGTGGTGTTGACGTCAGACATCAGATAGCCGCGTCGAAACGCGAAGGGCTGAAGCGGGTAGCTCCCATGTGTGTTTGTCTCCAAAGACTTGGGAGGGTGGAGTGGCGGTGGTGGTGGGGGGGTGGTGGTGGTCGTGGTGGTCGTGGAGTGTGGGGGGCGAGAAGGGGGGAGAGAGAGAGAGAGAAAAAAAATCTACAAACTTAATTTACACCGCTCAGCAGCAGCACCAATCATTACACGTGGGCAGTCATCGTGGACACAGTCTCATCAGCACAACTCCTTTTTTTTTAAAAGAGAGAACGCTTTGCTCAAGTTTAATGGTTTTTTTCCCTCTCTGCGATATATATATTTTAACGCTCGTTGATTTATGCCGCATAGAAATTGCACACCGATTCATTATTCCGCTCTAAGCAAATCGCTGCAAGTTACCCGGGGGCAGTTTCTTCTTTAACTTCTTAAAACCGGCGAGAGAAACACAAACAAACACACACGCGCGCACATACACCGCAAAATAAGTTGCCGCTCGAATTTTTTTTCTTTAAATTTTGAAATATAAAACCGGAACATCTTTCAAGGAACGGACTGAGGAGCGAGAGGACAGACATGTCAGTTGGAGCAGCGGTCCGCTTGTTCTTAGTGGCTGCGGCGGTGTGCGCGAACGCCGTTGACAGGACGAGTCCTGGTCATCAAAGGGCTCAGGGGAAATGTCTCGGAGGATCGGCGCCGCGCTTGTGGAGGCAAAACATCGACGCAAAGATGAAGGTCTGTCAGAGCCTTTACGAGGGGCTCTCCTGCTGCACCCGAAGGAGCCACGCTTATGTCGGCAAACACAAGCTGAAGGTAAACCAGACGTCATAAACAAACGTGATCAAAAACGGCGCCTCGGTCGCGTCTTATCGTTGCCGCTGTGACTTTGGCTCTCTGTTAGCGGTGTGTCTCGTCACTGTGAATGTAACTCGAACGCGCGCCGAGCAAGGCTGACGACGCTCGTCGCGAATGTTGCTCCGGTGTAAGTTCTGAGAAGGGGCTGCCGACCGGATCGTCATGCACGCACCGCGTACACTTGCCCGCAATTCCACGCGTCCGTGTGTAAACTCGACTCTATTGACGAAGTTCTACGCGGTTTACATTTCCCCCCACACACCCCCCCCCCTCTCTTTCGCACCGTGGAGGTTTGTGCGCCAAAGAATGGGTCCGTTTAAAAAACGGGGGCTTCGCTTGTGTTTCTCTTCTAATCTGCGAAAA
>JAZEWT010000009.1:3351292-3363079 GCA_036362905.1 Mordacia mordax | reverse complement strand
TCTTGCTGTGAGGCGTCAGCGCTAACCACTGGGCCACCGCGCCGCCCAGTTTTTTTTTTATTAAAAAGCCTATTCATATTTGCTGAGGAGACCAGCTCAAGCCTCGCCTTGGTGACGGAGCCACTTGTGATGGCTGCCTCGGTTCCATACCCATGTCCTCAGTTTTTGGCAGCTGCAGTTGGTCTGCAAGGGGGCTCATTTATAAACACAATAAATATAATCAATTCTGCTAAGAAACACAATACGGTGCTTTCTGTTGTGTGCGTTAATTATTGTTCTGTGGAAGAAAAAGCAACTTCGCTGAAGAAGCACGCATTTGCGTGCGTGCGCGCGTGTGTGTGTGGTACTCTTGATGATCTGGCAATTTCTGCACGCTGGGAGGAGGAGTTGGGGGCTCTGCTGTTGAACCTGCAAGTGGGGTCTTACCATCAACCCCACCAAAACCAATCACCTGCCTGGGTATTTTATGCCACCGAACATTCTACCCCCCTCACCTCTTCATGAGGAATGGGGCATTTGTGGTGAGAGTTGAGAAGTTTCTGTACTTGGGCAGTTTGCTTGTAGCCGATTCCGCTTTAGCAGTGGCGATCTCACTCCGAATCCGTCGGGTGGCCTTATCTTTTCATCGGCTGCGTCACGCTGTGTGGAAGCTGCCCTGGCCTGTAACCCTCCAACAACAGCGGCGGGCAGAGGAGCGACGCTCACAACAGCGAGTGGAGTGAGCGCCGGGTGGCTAAAACGCAGAAAATTGCTAGCGTAGGGAGCACAGGTGGTGCATCTGCCAATCATCTCAGTCAAGCAACTCATAACACGTGGGTCTGTCTCATGACCTTCTGTCGCGAGCCTTTGACGCTTCACGTGGCCTCAAAGTGCATGTGACCTGGTACAAGCGGTGTGGTGATTTCACGGCTGCTTAGTGGCAAATAGCGGAAGGTTATTTATCGCGTGAAAATATTATATTTAGGGGACGTTTTACATTAAGTCAGCAAGGTATGCGGTTCAGAATGACTTAGCAAAGGGAGGCTGAGGACATAGATTTCACTCTGCCTCAATGTCAGCCAAAATTAGGAATCAAACTTAGGTCACCGAATTCTTGTAGAACTGTAATACCTACGCTGCCACTGCTTCTCATCTCATCTCATTATCTGAAACCGCTTAATCCTATATAGGGTCACGGTGAAGCCGGAGCCTATCCCGGAAACATAGGGCGTAAGGCAGGAATACACCCGACGACGGGACGCCGGTCCATCGCCGGTCCATTGCATTTTATTTTTACTTGAGGCAACAGTGTAGGACCAGATTGAAATTACTCACTTAAAAAAACCTTCAGTGGCTCTTCCCGTATGCTCATTATAAAGTCATTAATTATATCGAGTCCTCGCTTTTCTGTGTAGTGGCAGAGAAATCATTTAATTTCTGTCAACGGCCCCAGGCACAAGATTGATTGTGGGATGATCGTGTTTAAAAAAAATAAAACCCCATGAATATGTCATGGACGCTGAGCATTTACAGTTTAATACAACGGTGGGATAGGTGATAATTTAAATGAGTAATACCGTTGTAAAGGAAAATGAACATCCTTGAGCCCTCTTTGTAAAGAAGAGAAGAGGTGTTTCAATTGCTACCAATTATACGAGTGTTAAGGTCTTGAAACAATAAGCACCTTTTACTGAGGGTCAAGTTTGCAAAAAAAACACATGTTTATGGCACAAACATGCAAACAACATGCGTCGATAATGTATGCATTTTCCTTGAAACTGATTGGCCCACACTAGAGATGGCTTTCTTTCCAGCCGAGTCTCAGTGTTAGCCAGTTGTTGCCAAAAGGCAAGCAGCCCAGTACAACGCAACATCAATGCTTTAGAAGCTCGGGTCGAACTGGTAAGTCATTTATTGGTTACCGTTTTGCCAGTACAAATAGTCATGTGTCCACTCTTTGTTGTATAAAGGTGCCCATATGGAGAGTAACTGCTTTATCGGGATCTGCTTAAGCATTGAAACATCCTTGAAACATTTGTTTTGCTAATTTGTCCGCCGCGCTATATATAAATCTATGAATACAATAACATTGCCATATTCCTACGTCATGACATAACGTAGACCCGGCTCTTCTTTAAGTGAGATGGCTCTGAGCCATTGTTAACCTGAGTCAGCTGTGAGGATGGTCCTGGGCCTGCTCACAATTTACATGAACTAACCCTGGGCCTTTCTGTGTGGAGTTTGCATGCTCTCCCCGTGTCCGCGTGGGTTTTCGCCGGGCACTCCGGTTTCCTCCCACAGTGCTGCATAGGTTAATTGGCTGGCAAGCCAAATTGCCCCGCAGTGCCCGGCGATGGACTCGCGTCCCATCGTCGGTATATCCTTGCCTTGCGCCCTGTGTCTGCCGGGATAGGCTCCGGCTTCACCGTGACCCTGTATAGGACTAAGCGGTTTCAGACAATGAGACCCTGGGCCGAGCCATGTGGCCGCCACTCGTCCTCCTTTGCGGGCAACTGGGACAGCTCAAGACTGAGCTGAGCCACGCTCGAGGCTGAGCTAAGGCCACAGCCGAAGATGTGACCAAACATTCATCCCCGTGTGAAATGGCCTGCCCTTGCTGGGGGGGTGGTGCCGAGGTATACAGGCCATACATTTACAACTCTGTTAGCGCAGTAATTCACAGCAGTAGTCAACATATTTGTGCTTTGTACTGATGTAGGTTCTCACGGCTCGATGCATGATGATTGCTTCGAAAAGCTGCTCTCTCGGGACCGCCGCCTCTCACCACCTCGCGACGTTTCGCCTCGCACGTTAGAGGCATCCTCAGGCACAGTGTGCGTGTGTCGTGTGTGACTCCTATTTATATGTAGGTACTATGTGTGTGTTGAGTCACCTCCACTGTCGGGGTCCACACCCCGGATATTGCAATTTAATTACTTCGACATATTTCAGCTAGGATTTGTTGATTTAAGGTCGTTTAATATATATAGGTGGTTTTAAAGGGTTGCATTTGTGTTTTTCACATTGTTACGCAATAGGATTTATATATTTCCCATCGCACTCTTGCGTTGTTTCACTCCTTTATTGCTTATGAATTTTTGGGAAATGTTGGTAATTCTTGTACTGTGGTTCGTTAAGGTTTCATCTTTGAAAAATTAGTGCTCTGAGTTTGTTCGTGATTTTTAGGTGTTGTTTGTGTTGGTAAAGTTGAACATTTTGTATCGCAGGAATCTCACGTCCACAGCTTGGAAGCTCACTGGGTACTTTTGTCTAATAATAATAAACATCTATAATCTATCCATCTCATCCAATTAAAGCAAACTTGCTGTACGCTCACACGCATGTCCATTTTCGAGGGGAGAACACAATGTCCCTGGCATTACGACATGACAACCCAACAAATGCATTGCCGGTATGAACCACACTTGATTTAATAGTGAGCGAGGCGGTAAAGCATTTTGAAATGTGAAGCTCGTGCATTGGACTGGCTTAGCCTGGCTCATGCCGCCACGCTTCATTGAAGGTTTTTTAAATTTTAATTCGGAGAGTAGTGTTGTATTTTATCCCGACTCTTCAATTATTCATTCATCACATCTGTGCCTCCTCGCCTCGCGCCCGTGGCACGACTCTGAAGGGACCCTAGGTTAACAACCGAGCTGGTACGCATCGCAAAAATGATCCACCCCCACTCCCCCCCCCCCATATTTAGATAACCTTCCTCCGGCCAAATAGCTGCCGAAACTGCGGATTTAGTTTAAGTCTGTGGCTCGGAATTTATCCCCAAGGCTTAATCAAGGGTTTGTTTGTTTACTCTGCAATGAACAATTAATGCAGCGCTATGGTGGCACAATGTTAGCTCGTGCTAAGGATGCTTCTTGATTGTGTTTTGATGTTCATGGCTGATGTGGGGAGGGTGACTAGGACGCATGCTTTCACTCCATGATGGATCTGTGCAATTCATACGTTTGGTCTGAGAGTGTAATGCTTTGCCAGTGTACATTTGTAAATAGTAGAAAAGCTTAAAACACCAAAATAGACACCTCTCACCAAAGTGTCTAGTTTTGCAAAAACCACGCGTACTTGTGGCGAAATATACAAACAGGAAGCTTTGATAACGTATGCATTGTCCTTCAAACTGATTGGCCCACACCAGACATGGCTTTCTTTTGAGCCTAATTGTCAGTGTCAGCCAGATGATGCCAAAAGGCAGTCAGCTCAGGACAATGCAATATCAATGCTCAGTAGCTCAGGTCGAGCTGTTTAAGGTATGGGTACTTTTGCCAGTGTACATATGTAAATTTTTTAAAGATCTTAACTACCGTATAATTGCCAGAAATGGTAAAAAAAACTTTTCTACTATTTAGTGTCAGGGCGGCGCGGTGGCCCAGTGGTTAGCGCTGACGCCTCACAGCAAGAAGGTCCCGGGTTCGAATCTCTCGGCTCGGGTGCCTTTCTGTGTGGAGTTTGCATGCTCTCCCCGTGTCCGCGTGGGTTTTCGCCGGGTACTCCGGTTTCCTCCCACAGTCCAAAAGCATGCTCCTGGATAGGTTGATTGGCTCGCAGACTAAAATTGTCCCGCAATGCCCGGCGATGGACTGGCGTCCCGTCGTCGGGTGTATTCCTGCCTTACGCCCTGTGTTTCCGGGATAGGCTCCGGCTCACCGCGACCCTATATAGGATGAAGCGGTTTCAGATAATGAGCATGAGTATTTAGTGTCATGCTTATTGGTTTCACCGCATGACTTACTAGCCTTTACTTACATCGGGAACAATTACTGACGCATCGGAGTGTTTTACGTAGTGATGACATCTGCGCCTCGAAGAAGTGAAAGTCCTGTCCGTGGCAGTTTTATCCTGCCTTGGGTTGTTCATGACGTGCCGTTCTCTCCACAGCTCTGTGCAGCGCTTTGTGACCCACGGGTGAATGGCGCTCTAGAAGTGCAAATATCTCATCTCATCTCATTGTCAGAAACCGGGGTTGTGGTGAGACGGCGCCTATTCCGGCAGACACAGGGCGCAAGGCAGAGATATACCTACGATGGGACGCCAGTGCATCATTGGGCACTGCAGGCAATTTAGTCTGCGAGCCAATTAATCTATGCAGCGGCATGTTTTTTTGACTGTGGGAAGGCACCCGAGCCGAGATTCGAACCCTGGATTTCTTGCTGTGAGGCGACAGCGCTACCCACTGGGCCACCGTGCCGCCCAAGTGCAATTATTTTTATTATTATTATTACCAAGTCGGCACAGTTGTTTTCGGTCTATGAAGTGCGATTGCGAGCTCCGTGCCAGCCTCACCAACTTATATTTTATTAACTCAGCCTGTCCACCCAGAATGTATTACGGCACTTAGGGCGCTCTATAGTTGATCGTTATTAACATGCATGAGCCAAATAAGTCCGATTAATAAATTGCAGTGATGATTTTAACCTGAAGCGTGTTGTTTATGGCGGCACGGTGGCCCAGTGGGTAGCGCTGTCGCCTCACAGCAAGAAGGTCCCGGGTTCGAATCTCGGCTCGGGTGCCTTTCTGTGTGGGAGTTTGCATGTTCTCTCCCCGTGTCCACGTGGGTTTTCGCCGGGCGCTCCGCTTTCCTCTCACAGTCCAAAAACATGCTGCTGCATAGGTTAATTGGCTTGCAGACTAACTTGCCCGCAGTGCCCGGTGATGGACTGGCGTCTCATCGTGGGTTTATCCCTGCCTTGCGCCCTGTGTCTACCAGGATAGGCTCCGGCTCACCGCGACCCTGTACAGGACTAAGCGGTTTCTGACAATGAAATGAAAAAAAAAGCGTGTTGTTTACCAGTGCGAGTTTGTCTTCGAATCCTGATGTGGCTTTTTTTTTAATTCGATCACCCAACTGTTCAGCAGTTTCTTTCACCCATGGCCGTTGGATGTGATGTAATCTCACTCCCAAACTTACGTAAGGAAAGAGCTCAAATTAGAAATCGTAATTTACTTGTCTCAATCTTCTCCGCCCCAAGGAGCAACTGTACGCGTGTAATCAAAGTGTGCTTAGTGTTTAGACAGGACACACATGCGTGTGAGCGTGCGGAGAGGAGCGGTAGCATACTCATCTCATTTTCTGAAACCGCTTAGTCCTATACAGGGTCACGGTGAGCCGGAGCCTATCCCGGCAGACACAGGGCGCAAGGCAAGGATATACCGAAGATGGGACGCCAGTCCATCGCCGGGCACTGCGGGGCAATTTAGCCTGCGAGCCAATTAACCTACGCAGCAGCATGCTTTTGGACTGTGGGAGGAAACCGGAGTGCCCGGCGAAAACCCACGCGGACACGGGGAGAGCATGCAAACTCCACACAGAAAGGCACCCGAGCCGAGAGATTCGAACCCGGGACCTTCTTGCTGTGAGGCGACAGCGCTAACCACTGGGCCACCGTGCCGCGCTGGGTGATGAACCGATGTCCTGAATTCCATTGCTGCTCACGGCCAACACCAGGGAACCGGTCGTCGTGGGCCTCTCCTAGGTCGACTCAGCCTCAAATGAGTACATCGTTTGGTGTGTAAATGTTGCCATCCGGGAGTGGTGCGGTGGCGAAGTGGGTAGCCCTCTCGGCTCACAGCAAGAAGGCCCGGGTTCGATTCCAGGCTCGGGTGCCTTTCTGTGTGAAGTTTGCGTGTGCTCTCCCCGTGTCTGCCTTGGTTTTCGCCGGATGCTCCAGTTTCCTCCCACCGTCCAACCACACACTGCTGCCTAGGTTAATTGGGCTGCTGAGTAAATTGTCCCCAGTGCCCTGTGATGCACTGGCGTCACATCCTGGGTAAAGTCCCTCCTTGTGCCCTCTGTCTGCCGGGAAAGGCTCCGAGCCCCCGCGACCCTTTACAAGATTAAGCGGATATTGATAATGATGATGGGTGGCACGGTGGCCCAGTGGGTAGCGCTGTCGCCTCACAGTGAGAGGTCCCTTGTTTGAATCTCGGCTCGGGTGCCTTTCTGCGTGAAGTTTGCATGTTCTCCCCGTGTCCGCGTGGGTTTTCGCCAGTTTCCTGCCACAGTCCAAAAACACTTTGCTGCATCGGTTAATTGGCTTGCTGACTAAATTTCCCGCAGTGCACGGTGATGGCCTAGCGTCCCATCGTGGATATATCCCTGCCTTGCGCCCTGTGTCTGCCCGGATAGGCTCTGGCTCATCGCGACCCTGTACAGGATTAAGCGGTTTCCGACAATGAAATGAGATGAGATAATGATGATGATGACAATAGAGAGATAAAGGTGGCCAGGTTTGCTGCTGTCCACCCACCCTCTCATGTGCCTTACTGGCCTTCATAGTTACTCGCTTAATAACGCTTGATCCCAGAGTCTCTCCAGCCATAAGTTGGTATTTTGTCTGGAAGCCTGGTCAACTGAGCTCGAATCCCACTCACGGTCTATATCAATTACAATTATCTGGGTAGAGTTGTCCACATCGGTACTAATTTTTTCCCCTGGCTGTTATCGCTTTGCAGCAGCACAGCGTTCTATTGCAAATCGAAGTTTGCACGTGGAACTCGCGTAATTTGTGGGGTTTTTTTCCAACTGTGCCTCTCGAAATCGTGGCTGACATTGTGATGTGGGTGTCCCTGAGCAGTTCGCCTGCAGACTGTCGCGCAGCATTTAAGGCATTTCCCGGCGAAATCTTCAGCGATCGCGTTCCCAGATCCGCACTGCCCCGCCGACGTTTTTTTTTTTCCAAAGAACGTCCTTGGCGGGCGAACGAGATGGCGCCAGCGCCGGTATGAGCGCTGCGCGCTTGGTTTCATGACCACCTGCTGTTCGTGACATCGGCCGCGATCTCCGCTGGGTCGCGCATCGCCAACGCAAGCAGTTGCGGCGCGAGACCACGATGCAGGTCCGATAGCCGTCTGCCAATTGCACCGCTGGCCGAAGGGCCTCCCAGCTCGAGACGAGAGCGCTTGATTTCCTCTGCAGAGGCGTTTAAACGCTGCCTTGCCTCCAAACTGGCCACACGCGTTGTTGGTACGCGGACTTCGCTCCACAACACATCCGACCCGGTGGTCCACGATCTACATCGCCACTGATTTCTGAGCATGGATGTACGGAGAGAAGGCGTTGGTGAGCGCGCGCCATCGTTTCAAACGCCGAATCAGGGGAACGAACCGGCGACCTCAAGATCACAGCTCCGGTGCGCGAACAATTCTGCACCAGCATCGTCCCTGGATTAAAACTTGTGGCCGCAAATCAATAACAATAACATGCTCCTGGATAGGTTGATTGGCTCGCAGACTAAAATTGTCCCGCAATGCCCGGCGATGGACCGGCGTCCCGTCGTCGGGTGTAGTCCTGCCTTACGCCCTGTGTTTCCGGGATAGGCTCCGGCTCACCGTGACCCTATATAGGATTAAGCGGTTTCAGATAATGAGATGAGATGAGATAATTGCATTTTTATAGCGCTTTTCACCCGAGGGTCACAAAGCGCTGCACAGAGCTGCGGAGAGAACGGCACGCCAACAGCGATGACGTTAGAACGGAAAATCAGCAACAATAACGTTTTTTTTATATACACATGGCTGCAGAACAGCAAGAAGGTCCCGGGCTCTAATCTCGGCTCGGGTGCCTTTCTGTGTGGAGTTTGCGAGTTCTCTCCCCGTGTCCGCGTGGGTTTTCGCCGGGCACTCCGGTGTCCTCCCACAGTCCAAAACACATGCTGCTGCATAGGTTAATTGGCTCGCGGACTAAATTGCCCGCAGTACCCGGTGATGGACTGGCGTCCTATCGCGGATATATCCCTGCTTTGTACCCTGTGTCTGCCGGGATAAGCTCCGGCTCACCGCGACCCTGTACAGGACTAAGCAGTTTCTGACAATGAGATGAGATGATCTTTCTGATGCTTTTATCTCCTCTTTGCTTGCCCCTTCCCCTCCTCTCTCCACCTCTCCAACCCCTCTCATCCCATCCGCCCCCCCCTTCCCCCAGTGATTTCACCGGCTCGGTGCTCCGAGTCAACGTGAGCTTGGAGTTCTGCGAGCGTCCGTACGCCATCCCTCCCGACAACCCCTACTCCAACGGAACCTTCCAACCGCCGGAGACCTTCGCCCAGGGACTCCGCAGCCCTGGAAGGTGAGTCCGCTGCGCGGGCATCGTGACGTTCAAACCACAGGTCACCGAAGCGCCACTCAGTGGCGGTGGTGTCACGATGGTGAATGTGGCAGATATGACGCGCCTAGCCCTGGCACGCACACGGTGAGTGATTACGAAATGTTAAACATCCGATTTTTTACTTTTCTCATCTCATCTCATTGTCTGAAACCGCTTAGTCCTATACAGGGTCACGGTGAAGCCGGAGCCTATCCCGGCAGACACAGGGCGCAAGGCAAGGATATACCGACGATGGGACGCCAGTCCATCGCCGGGCATTGCGAGGCAATTTAGCCTGCGAGCCAATCAACCTATGTAGCAGCATGCTTTTTGGACTGTGGGAGGAAACCGGAGTGCCCGGCGAAAACCCACGCGGACACGGGGAGAGAGCATGCAAACTCCACACAGAAAGGCACCCGAGCCGAGAGATTCGAACCCGGGACCTTCTTGCTGTGAGGCGACAGCGCTAACCACTGGGCCACCGCGCCGCCCTTTGTTACTTTTGTTGTTTCTCTTTTACCAACCTTGAAGAGATATTTCTTCTTACAGCAGAGAGTACCCAATAACCTTGCAAGCTCTGGTTTCCAGATTCCTGCGAGTGTAATGGCGTTGTTGCCTCTTACGCCAAGTGCGTTGTTTTCAATAATAATCGCGCTTCCAGAGCGCTTTTCACCCGAGGGTCACAAAGCGCTGCACAGAGCTGTGGAGAAGAACGGCGTGTCATCAACAACGTCAGAGTAACCGCCCGGATTGCATCTGTCGTTAGAGAGAGACCACCGCGTGTGGCTTATTTAAACTCTAAACCATTTGTTGCGTCCTTAACGCATTTATTCAACAAGCGTGCAGAGGATCTGCTCATTAATAATCCCATCACAGGTGTTCAAAGTTATTCACCACGTGTGCTTGAACAATCGAGGAAGCTGCTGAATTTGTGTGAAAAGTGTCTTCGCAAAGTGCACGCACCCGCGCAGCAAGGCGATGTTCATGGTACATTCATAGTAAAAAAAAAAATATGAAACAAACGTGGAATGCATTGTATAATCTCATCTCAACTCATTGTCAGAAACCGCTGAGTCCTGTACAGGGTCGCGGTGAGCCGGAGCCTGTCCCGGCAGACACAGGGCGTAAGGCAGAGATATACCCACGATCGGACGCCAGCCCATCACCGGGCACTGCGGGCAATTTAGTCTGCGAGCCAATCAACCTCTGTAGCAGCATGCTTTTTGGACTGTGGGAGGAAACCGGAGTGCCCGGCGAAAACCCACGCGGACACGGGGAGAGCATGCAAACTCCACACAGAAAGGCACCCGAGCCGAGAGATCGAACCCACAACCTTCTTGCTGTGAGACGACAGCGCTACCCACTTGGCCACCGTGCCACCCGAATTATATATACTGCAGAAGATAATCTACATTTAGAGCATATATTACCGCACGGAAGTGTCTGCGGATTCTTATGGACTCGCTTATATTAGACAACGCTGCATTTGCAGCGTGGTGACATATTGTAATTTTATATCCCATCATATTATTTTCAGTAAACAGTAAAATGTGGTGAAGCGATGCAATAATCTGACCTTGAGGAAGAGAAACATTCTCTCCACCGTTGCAGTGCTTAAAATAGGTTGTGGAGTAATTCACTTGCTCCTAGCTATATATCGAGTACTCCTGTTTCCTCCCATTGTACAAAGACTCGCTGCCGCCTCGGTTAATTGTCCTGCTGAGTAAATTGTCCCAAAGCGCCGTGCGATGCGCTGGCGTTATATCTTGGGCATAGCCCTGCCTTGTACCCTGTGCCTGCCAGGATAGCACTTTGTGACCCTCGGGTGAAAAGTACTCTATAAATGCTATTATTATTCTTACAGACTCCGGGCCCCCACGAACCTCTACAAAATTAAGCGGTACTGATAATCTCATCTCATCTCATTGTCTGAAACCGCTTAGTCCTATACAGGGTCACGGTGAAGCCGGAGCCTATCCCGGCAGACACAGGGCGCAAGGCAAGGATATACCGACAATGGGACGCCAGTCCATCGCCGGGCACTGCGGGGCAATTTAGCCTGCGAGCCAATCAACCTCTGTAGCAGCATGATTTTTGGACTGTGGGAGGAAACCGGAGTGCCCGGCGAAAACCCACGCGGACACGGGGAGAGCATGCAAACTCCACACAGAAAGGCACCCGAGCCGAGAGATCCGAACCCGGGACCTTCTTGCTGTGAGGCGACAGCGCTAACCACTGGGCCACCGCGCCGCCCGGTACTGATAATGAACTGAACAATAGCAGATAAGGAAAGACATGCTTAAATATATGTTGCCTAGAACTGTGTATCTTCACACAACTGAGGAAAACTTGAAATGTTGATTTTCCTGGGGATACTTACCAGTAGTATCCCAGGATAGCTGCCTCAACAAGAGTATGATTCCGGGAAATCCGGGACGGGTGGCAAGCGAAAATCCACAATGGGATGCGTTTTGCAGCGTAGGAACCGCACAGGTCCACGGAAAATCTCTATCACTGCCTGGCAACGAGCGGGAAGCCTGTTTAGATTGTCTAAGCGCCTTCCCGTGGGGCTGACCCCGAGATTACTCACACAGGTAAAATTGCAATGCGATTGAAGCATAGAGCGTGGATGGGGGAGGGGCGGCGCGGTGGCCCAGTGGTTAGCGCTGACGCCTCACAGCAAGAAGGTCCCGGGTTCGAATCTCTCGGCT
>JAZEWT010000009.1:3285123-3300536 GCA_036362905.1 Mordacia mordax | reverse complement strand
AGTGCAGTCCATTGCCGCAAAACTCACAATGGCGCGCGTCTCTGATGTTTTGCCCACGTACCCCGTCGGCCCGCGTGCGACACCATCAGGAGGCTGATGTCGCTCAACCGTGCGTGGCAGGAGAGCCAGCTACCACTGGGAGGCGAAGACATCTGCCAGGGAGGCCTCTCTGGCAGGCTACAAGGCACGCTCGTTTCCATCGCTCAGGACGAGGCCGGTATGGACTGCGGTGCCCGTGCGGACTGCGGGTAATTGATTTGCGCGCGCTAATTGATCGGTGTTTGTGCGGAAATCGAAGCCACAGCTGTTTGCAGGTAAGAGTATGAATGAGCGCGTCAATAAATTGTGGCTCCTCTAACAAGCACTGGGAATGTTCCAAATGAATATACGCCGATGATTTACGTGTGGATATGCTGTTTTAATTCTCTCATCTCTCATCTCATTTTCTGAAACCACTTAATCCTATATAGGGTCACGGTGAGCCGGAGCCTATCCCGGAAACACAGGGCGTAAGGCAGGAATACACCCGACGACGGGACGCCAGTCCATCGCCGGGCATTGCGGGACAATTTTAGTCTGCGAGCCAATCAACCTATTCATGAACATGCTTTTGGACTGTGGGAGCAAACCGGAGTACCCGGCGAAAACCCACGCGGACACGGGGAGAGCATGCAAACTCCACACAGAAAGGCACCCGAGCTGAGAGATTCGAACCCGGGACCTTCTTGCTGTGAGGCGACAGCGCTAACCACTGGGCCACCGCGCCGCCCGCTGTTTTAAGTGTCTTACTGAATTTGAACAATTAATCAAAATACTTGGTTTTGTTTTGGAATTGAGACTTATTCTTTAAGTCTGCGTGTAAAATGGACGATGACATGCCATGGCTCTGTGTGCGTGTCTTGAGACATGTGTTTGTATCGGTGTGCGTGTGTCATCGGTGTGCGTGTGTTTGTACCTTGTGGGGAGCGGTGGCGCAGCGGTTAGCGCGTTGGGCTACAAACCCGGCGACCCGAGTTCGAATCCCGTTCACGGCCAACACCAGTGACGATTTTCTGGACCGGTCCTGGGCCTCCCCTAGGTCGACTCAGCCTCAAACGAGTACCTAGTGCAATGTGAAAATTTTGCCACCAGGGAGACAAAGGCGGCCGGGCGTGGTGTTCGTCACCCATCCCGTCGTGTGCCGTGTCGACCTTCATAGGTTCCCGCTAACGGCACTTGACCCTACAGTCCGTTAATGCTATATGGGGGATCTTTGTCTTTGTTGTGTTTGTACTCGTGGTGGCTCAATGGTGAGCTGTGAAGACCGTGATCCAAGTTCAGTTCCCACTCACGGCCAACACTGGTGACAATTATATAAAAACAGTCCTGGGCCATGCCAGCCTTAATGAGGATTCAATAACAGCACGTGGTCCAACTATTATAGACCTCACCTTACCGTCTGTATGATTGCCCTGTGTGTCTGCTGGCCTGTGTAGGCGCTCACTAACAGCACTCGACCCTGCGGGTTGTCAAGTCTCCCTATACGGGGCGTCTTTGTCTGTGTGTGTGCCGTAACAGGTGAGATGTACCTCTTGACGAACAGCAAGATCTCGGGGCAGACTCATACGGGGCGACTCTACAAGCTAATGGATCCCAAGCGGTGAGTTGATGAGCTCGGGGGAAATCTCTCCCGCGCCCGCCTCTCTGGCAGCGGAGCGCCTGTGTCTCTCTCTCTCTCTGCCCGCGAGCGAGGGTGGCTCTCTCCGCGAAGCACACGCTCACTTGTCACCGGCTGGCAGAACGATAAGCAAGGGCCGCAGAGGGCCTCCTGTGAGCGGACCATCATGGGCAACGCGTCCTTCGGTCCCATTCGGCGGTTCGTGTGCAGGCACAAGCCCCCCGCATCTGACCGGCACGCGTTAATTGCGGAGAGTTAATTAATTGTGACTTTTAACACAGGACACTGGGCGGCGCGGTGGCCCAGTGGTTAGCGCTGACGCCTCACAGCAAGAAGGTCCCGGGTTCGAATCTCTCGGCACGGGTGCCTTTCTGTGTGGAGTTTGCATGCTCTCCCCGTGTCCGCGTGGGTTTTCGCTGGGTACTCCGGTTTCCTCCCACAGTCTAAAAGCATGCTCCTGGATAGGTTGATTGGCTCGCAGACTTAAATTGTCCCGCAATGCCTGGCGATGGACTGGCGTCCCGTCGTCGGGTGTATTCCTGCATTACGCCCTGTGTTGCTCCTGCTCACCGTGACCATATATAGGATTAAGCGGTTTCAGATAATGAGATGAGAGATGAGATGAGAACACTGGACACTGCTGTGTGTGATATACATTCACGTTGTAGATTTATTCAATGTACCACTAATCGTCAGAGTATATTGTTGTCTGCGAAGCGTAATGAAAATCGTAGAAAAAATGCAGCTGTTTGACAATCTATTGCCCGAAGAAGACCTTCCCACCTTGTCTTAGTCGCGGAGGTAATTTCACCACACTTCACCATTGCTAGCCAGTGCAGGTTTGTGAAGAAGAGAGCAACCGGAATCCCCCCATGGCCAGGAGTCGAACTCGGATAGCTGGGTTCGTAGTGTAGTATGCTCGGCCAAGGCTGCGCTGCCTTTAGCACCGATAAGTCCACATGGCTGACTCAGCACCGAGGTCTGGAGTCCAGCGCACCTGCTAGCATCTCACATGGTGAACAGGTCTGGTGGGGGGGGGAGGGGGTGGGGGGGGGTCTTCCAGACAAGTAATAATCCGAAGAACCTCCAACTTCAGGAGGTTGGTATCAGCAAGGGCACTTGGTCGTAGAATTCTACTCCAACCGCTATCAACTGGATACAAGCCTTTTAAATCGACAACAGCAACATTGCTGCAGGATGCCAAACATTCACAAAGCAGACTGTATGAAGAATGTTAAAGCTTCATCAGCATCAACAGCAGCAGCTATGCTCGATCCGCTGCTGGATAAAGTCCTGCCTAAGCCGTCGGCATTCGAGCATTTGTCACGAGGTGGGAAGTCCGCATGCGATGCAAACTCCCACGTGCTTCCAGCACGCGAGCCGATTTAAAAAAAGCTGTACGAAGCGTTGACAACGATTGCGCGGCACCATGAGCCCAGCCACATGCTTTCAATCCGTGACCATAGCTGACGTAGAGTGTCCGTGACATCCACCTCGTCAGACTCTGGGGCGCCCTTCCCTTGGAGATTCGCTCAGCTGAGTCCCTGGGCATCTTGACATCTTGTCTCAAGATTCACTTGTTCCGTAAGGCTTTCAAGTCCTCTGGCCAGGGCGGCTGATGCGGCTCACTGTTGTCGTGCTGGGATGATGGCTCACTGCCCACGTGCGCCTGTTCAGGCGCACTTATGCCTGCCTTCGTTTGTTGAACAGTCATTTTTATCGCCTATTTTATGTCCTTCTCTAAATCACAGCCATTATTTGACTCTCAGTTTGAACTGCTCTCATGTTGTTGTTGCTGTTGTTGACACGCCATTCTCCCCACAGCTCTGTGCAGCGCTCTGTGACCCTCGGGTGAAAAGCGCTCACAGAAGTGCAGTTATCATTAATTATTGACGTGGCGACGTGTGGTCAAAGCAACCCGTAGGGGACACGGCATGAGGAGGCCCCGCCCCCTCTGCGGTGACACAATGACGAGGTTATGACGTTGAGCAAATGTGTCATTGCAAAGAGTCATAGATGTTTATGGGATAGATTATTGTTCACTGTTGCATGTTTGTTATTATTACAGCAGAAAGTAGCCAGTGAGCTTGCAAGCTCGAGATGCGGGATGCCTGCGACTCAACAAACCTCCGAACTGTCTGACGTAGCAACGCATGAAACGACAGCGCAAAATTAACTGACAGCAACATTATAAAGAGGAATCTCTAAATGAAATTCTAACACAACAAACTTCTGAACTGACTAAAGTAGGGGGAATAAAACGAATTATTAATAACAAATCAATATAAACATTATCTCATGGTACTCTCGATGATATGCTGCTTATATAATTATTCGAACCCTTGAGCAAATTTAGAACAGGTATGGAGATGCAAGAAAAAAACGTCTAGAGGTGACACATTTTGCATTCCGAACCTCTGCTTTGTCTGGAATGTCACTTGCGGGTTTATCGTGTCGATTGCACGCTTTGTTGGAAGATTAAACTGGCATGCCAGATGGCAAGCTGGAACACAGGGTGAGGGCCAGAGGACCTGTGACCATAGACTCGTGCAGATGTTGGGTACACGCACAAAGAAAGGTCTCGGAAGAGTGCTAACAGCTGCAAGGGGAACCTCGGGGCTGTATTGTCAAAGCGACTATATTTTACCGCCATAAAATTGACAGGCAAGGATATAAAGATCGATCACGTGAGATTAATGCCCTGTGATGACGTATGTGATTAATGTTGGGCTGAAAGGCACTTTGTTGCATAATGAGATAATGTTATTGAAGGCCACTGAGACGAGCTCACTGAACTCACGATCTAGAGATGTCACTTTACTACCAGGGGCGGCGCGGTGGCCCAGTGGTTAGCGCTGTCGCCTCACAGCAAGAAGGTCCCGGGTTCGAGTCTCTCGGCTCGGGTGCCTTTCTGTGTGGAGTTTGCATGCTCTCCCCGTGTCCGCGTGGGTTTTCGCCGGGTACTCCGGTTTCCTCCCACAGTCCAAAAGCATGCTCCTGGATAGGTTGATTGGCTCGCAGACTAAAAATTGTCCCGCAATGCCCGGCGATGGACCGGCGTCCCGTCGTCGGGTGTATTCCTGCCTTGCGCCCTGTGTTTCCGGGATAGGCTCCGGCTTCACCGTGACCCTATATAGGATTAAGCGGTTTCAGATAATGAGATGAGAGATGAGACTTTACTACCAGGTCAAGTTGATTGAAGCTATATGCTAAAAAGGTCCCCTTCATCTCTCTCGGTCGTATTCAAATTCCCAAGTATAATCCTGTCAAAACTTTATTTGTTTATCACGCTTCAACTTGTGTTTCCATTAAACATATATTTTAACACACGTGCATCCGATCCATATTTAATAGCAGGTTGAATACAATCATTACAAAACAAATATATGCTTGTGAGGACAAACGTTCCTCACTCAGCTTCGAGACACACATCAACAAGGTGATGAAGGTAGCCTATTTCCATCTTAGCAATATAGCCAGACTGTGCAACATCCTGTCACCCTCTGATGCTGAGAAGCTAATACACATCTTCATCTCCTCACGAATCGATTACTGCAATGAACTGCTCCCTGGCACCCCTGCCTACCTGATCAATCGTGTCCAGCGTGTGCAGAATGCGGCTGCTAGAGTTCTGACTCGCACACCCATCCACGATCACATATCCCAGTACTGATGTCTCTCCACTGGTTACTGATTAAATATACGATTGAATTCAAGATCCTCCTCCTCACCTACAAGGCTCTCACTGGCGCTGCTCCGACATACATCCGTGACCTACTGCAGGCACCCTCCTCAACACGACAACTTCGGTCCTCCAATACGGGCTGCTTAATGCATGTGCCCAGATCGCACCTCCATTCGATGGGTGACAGAGCCTTCTCGCGCGCTGCTCCCAGACTCTGGAATGCCCTTCCATTGGAGATTCGATCAGCTGAGTCCCTGGGCATCTTAAAATCTCGTCTCAAGACTCGCTTGTTCCGTAAGGCTTTCAAGTCCTCTGGCTAGGGCTGTTGATGCTGCTGACTGTTGTCGTGCTGGGATGATGGCTCCGCTGCCCACGTGCACCTGATCAGAAACACTTATGCCTTCCTTCGTTTGTTGAACAATTATATTATCGCTTATTTTATGTCCTTCTCTAAATTATAGCCATTATTTGACTTTCAGTTGAACTGCTCTGATGTTGTTGCTGTGGTTGAGATACCATTCTCTCCACAGCTCTGTGCAGCGCTTTGTGACCCTCGGGTGAAAAGCGCTCTAAGAAGTGCAATTATTACTCTTCTCATCCCATCTCATTGTCAGAAATCCCGTAGTCCTGTACAGGGTCGCGGTGAGCTGGAGCCTATCCTGGCATACACAGGACGCAAGGCAGGGATATACCCACGATGGGACGCCAGTCCATCACCGGGCACTGCGGGCAATTTAGTCTCTAAGCCAATTAACCTATGCAGCGGCATGTTTTTTGGACTCCGGGATGAGATGGAGATGAGATTGAAACCGGTCTGCCAGTAGGGGGAGCAATGATAGTGCATGCGAGTCATCTCACGGGGAGCGGTGGCGCAGCGGTTAGCGCACCGGGCTACAAACCCGGCGACCCGAGTTCGAATCCCGCTCACGGCGAACACCGGTGGGGATTTTCAGAACCGGTCCTGGACCTCCCCTAGGTCGACTCAGCCTCAAATCAGTACCTAGTGCGGCGTGTAAACATTGCCTTAACAGACCCTAGGCTATATGGGGGATCTTTATCTTTGTGTCAGTTGAGGACTTTACAGCTCATTACAGAACTGGAGACGCGTTTGCGTCTATTTCATATAATGTTCTTGTCGTTGCTGACGTGCCGTCCTCATCCACAGCTCTGTGAAGCGCTTTGTGACCCTCGGGTGAAAAGCGGTCTATGAATGCAATTATGATTAGAATGCGCTTCATATAGGTGGTCTCTAACGTGGTTTGGAGTACAGAAATATCATGAACGATCCTGCGTTCTAAGCGGATTTCGAAATCGCGTACGTAACGCGTACATGGAAAATATTGTTTCGCTGGCCTTTTCCGGATCCTTGTGAGAGGCTCTCTTTAGATGTTGTCTGTCTAAATATTTTACCTCGTTTGACAATGATTTCTTCTGCAGCCTGCAATTACTTTAATTGTATGCGAGAAAATGTTTCTCTGCCAAGCTCCCGCAGCCTTGCATTGCATTTTGGCTGATTAGAGCGTGGTTGCTTATTTTTTGTCATTGCTTCACGAACCCCATTATCTACAATTTCCAGCTTACAAGAAAAACTACTGAATGAACACAGGCTATGTCACTTTTACGTTTGCCTTTTCTTTCCTTCAACACATGTCCCATCTCATTGTCAGAAACCGCTTAGTCCTGTACAGGGTCGCGGTGAGCCGGAGCCTATCCCGGCAGACACAGAGCGCAAGGCAGGGATATCCCCACGATGGGACGCCAGTACATCACTGGGAACTGCGGGCAATTTAGTCAACGAGCCAATTAACCTATGCGGCAGCATGTTTTTTGGACTGTGGGAGGAAACCGGAGTGCCTGGCGAAAACCCACGTGGACACGGGGAGAACATGCAAACTCCACACAGAAAGGCACCCGAACCGAGATTCGAACCCGGGACCTTTTTGCTGTGAGGCCACAGCGCTGCCCACTGGGCCACGGTGCCACCCGTTAACACATGTGCGTTAACATATGGTTTCAGTGCCTTGGTAGTAACTGAAAAGTTACTCCAATGAAATCTTTAAACGATAAATCGTTCTCTGAAATATATTGGCCTTTCTTCAGACTGAATATTTCAGGGACAGAGCACCTGGTCAACATCATTACTGGGGAAACGAAAGGGCCCCAGTGTGACTTATGGCCACACCACTGCATGTGGTGTCTGCCTTAACAGGTGATCGCTAACAGCTCAAGCCTTTCCCCTTGTGCTCAGAATCTGTGGGGGGGGGGGAAAATAAATCATCTTAGATTTTTTTTTGTTAAACACTGTTGATGCTGGAACAAGCCACTCTGTACAGGAGCCGCGTGTTTTCCCACTGCCAATGTGCGGGTTGAGTAATTAGACCATTGTCTAAAGTGCACCGGTTTAGCCCGGCGTTCTTGATTAGGCTTTCATGAAGCTCTCATCCTGAGTTCTCTCTCAAAACGCTAATGAGATTCTCCAGCTCGAGGGTTGGGCTTAGCGTTCGGCACACATTACCCTAACGCCGATCCCATCAGTGACACCGCGCTGACTTCTTCCAAACGCCACTGGTGGCTATTCATTCATTGTATTCACACGCAGAACAGGCTTGGCGTGTCGCATGTGGCCTTGATTTCGTAGCGACAGGCACCGAGCAACAATGAGGGGAGCGGAATTTGTGTAAAGGCTGGCGCGGAATTATGTAACCTTTCGTAATGCAATATTTCAACCATCAGTTTGGCTGCATTGTGATTCATGCACTGGCCTAAAATTTCAGCAAGATTGTGCACATATCGATATTGTGACCCTCGGGTGAAAAGCGCTCTGGAAGTGCAATTATTATTGTTGCGAACAAATCAGAAGTGCATAAAACTACCGTTAATGGTAATAATTTGCATTTTAAAATCAACTTTCACAAAGCAGGGCACGGCGCTAAGATTGAAAACAAACGACGGCTGATACGCAGTGTTGTCTCTTCTCATCGAAATGTGACCACATCTCAAGTCGGAATGAGGTCTGGAAAAGTTACATTGTAGGGAATGGCATTGAGATGGCACTGCGCTAGAACTTCAAGGAGATACACTTCATAGAGAATGACTGCGGGCGGCGCGGTGGCCCAGTGGTTAGCGCTGACGCCTCACAACAAGAAGGTCCCGGGTTCGAATCTCTCGGCTGGGGTGCCTTTCTGTGTGGAGTTTACATGCTCTCCCCGTGTCCGCGTGGGTTTTCGCCAGGAACTCCGTTTTCCTCCCACAGTCCAAAAGCATGCTCCTGGATAGGTTGATTGGCTCGCAGACTAAAAAATTGTCCCGCAGTGCCCGACGATGGACTGGCGTCCCGTCGTCGGGTGTATTCCTGCCTTACGCCCTGTATTTCCGGGATAGGCTCCGGCTCACCGTGACCCTATATAGGATTAAGCGGTTTCAGATAATGAGATGAGATGAGAGAATGACTGCCGTTGCTGGCAGTGAAGGAGAACGTCTTGAAACAGGGGAGGAGGCATCGTTCGTGAGATGACCACAAATAAATTATTTCCAGTTTCAGAGAAGCCGGGACAGCAGAACCTGCCATCGGTATATTTTTCGCAACTAAACGCCAGTGTGGCCTTAAGCAGCTTTGCCTGAGCCTAAATTATCCATATCGCTTATCCTTGGACTATAGAAAATATTTTAATTATCATAATTACCGCAGAATATAATTAAAAATAATAGATTAATGCACCGACATCGGCTGCTCTTTCAGTTTACCACGAATGTCATGAGATGCCACCGCTTGACATCGTGGATTAGCTTTTGTGGTAAGAGAGGATGCATTGAGCGGCACGGTGGCCCAGTGGATAGCGCTGTCGCCTGACAGCAGGAAGGTCCTGGGTTCGAATCTCGGCTCGGGTGCCTTTCTGTGTGGGAGTTTGCATGTTCTCTCTCACCGTGTTCGCGTGAGTTTTCGCCGGGCATATGCTGCCGCATATGTTAATTGGCTTGCAGACTAAATTGCCCGCAGTGGCCGGTGATGGACTGGCGTCCCATCGTGGGTATATCCCTGCCTTGCTCCCTGTGTCTGCCAGGATAGGCTCCGGCTCACCGCGACCCTGTACAGGACTGAGCGTTTTCTGACAATGAGATAGGAGATAAGAGTGCATTGAAAAGAGGGTTGGGAGGGAGAAATGGAGAAGGTTAAGTTATTAATTAGTAAGTAGAGAGCAAATTGCCCAAACAGACGTGTTGAGAGCACTAAAGGTCATTACCCGATGCGTATTCTACTTGGACTCGGGTTAATGTAGCAACACGTGCCATCGCGTGCCAACGCATTCCAGCTTGTTCGGACGCGTGCCGACGCGTGCCAACGCGTGCCAACACGTGCCAACACGTGCCAACACGTGCCGCCTCCCCTCACACCCATCCCCCCTCGCCCCCCCCTCGCCCCCTATCCGCAGGCACCGGAGTCCCCCCGAGTGCGCTCGCCCCGTTACGGAGGCGACCCCGCTCGCCTCCAAGTGCCCGCGTTTCTGCGGGAACGGCCGCTGCTTCCCGTCGGGGAAGTGCTGCTGCCAGAGCGGCTGGGAGGGCGAGCTCTGCAACAAAGGTGCGCGCCGCGCCGGCTCGCTCGCTCGCTGCCGCGCTCGCTCCCGCGCTCGCTCCCGCGCTCGCTCGCTCCCGACACGCCAGCTCGCTCGCTCCCGCCACGCCAGCTCGCTCGCTCCCGACACGCCAGCTCGCTCGCTCCCGACACGCCAGCTCGCTCCCGCGCTCGCTCCCGCGCTCGCTCCCCCGCTCGCTCGCTCCCGACACGCCAGCTCGCTCGCTCGCTCGCTCCCGCGCTCGCTCCCGCGCTCGCTCCCGCGCTCGCTCCCGCCACGCCAGCTCGCTCGCTCGCTCCCGCGCTCACTCCCGCGCTCGCTCCCCCGCTCGCTCGCTCCCGACACGCCAGCTCGCTCGCTCGCTCGCTCGCTCCCCCGCTCGCTCGCTCCCGACACGCCAGCTCGCTCGCTCGCTCCCCCGCTCGCTCGCTCCCGACACGCCAGCTCGCTCGCTCCCCCGCTCGCTCCCCCGCTCGCTCGCTCCCGACACGCCAGCTCGCTCGCTCGCTCACTCGCTCCCGACACGCCAGCTCGCTCGCTCCCCCGCTCGCTCGCTCCCGACACGCCAGCTCGCTCGCTCACTCGCTCCCGCGCTCGCTCCCCCGCTCGCTCCCCCGCTCGCTCGCTCCCGCTCGCTCGCTCCCGTCCACGCCAGCTCGCTCGCTCCAGCGCTCGCTCCCCAGCTCGCTCGCTCCCGACACGCCAGTTCGCTCGCTCCTGCGCTCGCTCGCTCCTGCGCTTGCTCGCTCCCACGCTCGCTCGCTTGCTAGCTCGCTCCCCCGCTCGCTCCCCCACTTGCTCGCTTGCTCCCGCGCTCGCTCGCTCGCTCCCGTGCTCACTCGCTCGCTCCAGCATCGCGCCGGCTCGCTCACTCCCGCGCTCACTCGCTATGCTGCGCCGGCTCGCTCGTCAAGCCAAGCCCGGCGCTCGCCCCGCCGGACCGTCACATGACCCGCGTCCTTTCATCCGTCCCAGCATGCCCTGCGTCCCCCTTGTCTTGGGAAACAGAACGCTCGCGATCCTTGCTGGGTTGCGAGCGCGAGCGCCCGCGTGCTGTGACGTAGTCAGGGATGCCATGGGTGCACGCCGGGTACTCATGTAACTTGCTTTCCCCTTCCCCGCTGGACAATTGTTAAAGAGAGTCACCATAGCACAACGGTTTCCTTCCAGCTTGAAATTCTCATCTCTTCTCATTGTCGGAAACCGCTAAGTCCTGTACAGGGTCGCGGTGAGCCGGAGCTTATTCCTGCAGACATAGGGTGCAAGGCAGGGATATACCCACGATAGGACGCCAGTCCATCACTGGGCACTGCGGGCAATTTAGTCTGCAATCCGATTAGCTTATGCAGCAGCATGTTTTGTTTTAGACTGTGGGAGGAAATCAGAGTGCCCGGCAAAAACCCACGCGGACACGGGGAGAGAACTCGCAAACTCCGCACAGAAAGGCACCCGAGCCGAGATTCGAACTCGGGACTTCTTGCTGTGAGGCGACAGCGCTACCCACTGGGCCACCGCGCCGCCCCGACTGAATTAAAACAATGATAAAACGTTGGCAAGCGATGTGGGTGGTGCAAAGAGTGAGGTATTGTGACCTGCAGCATGGTGATTGAATACCGCAGGAACGATATTGAACCATTATCCATGCATGCCGTCTAATGCCATGATCCTTAGCTCCTACAAGTGTGTTATACATCTATGTTATACCCTTATCCAGGTGGTAGGGGGTTGCGTGTTCCCCCAGAGCCATGCCTCCGGGAATCTAACGCTCCTGCTGGGGTCAGCCCTGGTGGACTGCTCTGTTGGCAAGTTTCAGACAATGATCTAAAGAGCCTCCTCCGGCTGAAGGCGGTTTTTTTGATATCAGAAAGGGCACCCGGCTGTAAAATCCTGCTCCAAAACCCCCACCATTGAGGGGCAACTGGCAAATCCGGCTCAACCTGGACGCTCATTGATTAAACCGGCAACACAGTTACATGACAGATCCACTGCTGGATGAAGACCCCCCCGCCCTCCACATACCATGTAGATCATAGTATGTGGTTTGGGATCCTTGGCTTCTATAGTCAGCGTGTGTTGGTGAAATTGGAGGGACCCAGGACCAGTTCAGATATCGTTCCCCAAAGATTTCACAGCTGAGGATTGGAACCCATAGTCAGGTCACCAGGTTTATAACACAATGGGTTAACCACTGTGCCACCAATCTATCATCTACCCCCAAATATAATTAAGTCCATCAGAATTTCCTTTGCACACAATGGGCGGCGCGGTGGCGCGGTGGCGCAGTGGTTAGCGCTGACGCCTCACAGCAAGAAGGTCCCGGGTTCGAGTCTCTCGGCTCGGGTGCCTTTCTGTGTGGATTTTGCATGCTCTCCCCGTGTCCGCGTGGGTTTTCGCCGGGTACTCCGGTTTCCTCCCACAGTCCAAAAGCATGCTCCTGGATAGGTTGATTGACTCGGAGACTAAAAATTGTCCCGCAATGCCCGGCGATGGACCGGCGTCCCGTCGTCGGGTGTATTCCTGCCTTACGCCCTGTGTTTCCGGGATAGGCTCCGGCTTCACCGTGACCCTATATAGGATTAAGCGGTTTCAGATAATGAGATGAGAGATGAGACAATGAGCAGCTTTGGTTACCGGCTCGGATGTCTTTCTGTGTTGGAGTTTGCGTGATCTCTCTCTCTCTCGCTTTCCCCGTGTCCGCGTTGGTTTTTTCCGGGTATTCCGGTTTCCTCCAACCGTCCAGAGACACGCTGCTGGCTAGGTCAATTGGCCTGCTGAGTCAGTAAATTGCTGCAACACAGTGCCTTGCAATGTACTGGCGTCACATCCTGCGAATAGCACCGCCTTGCGCCCTTTGTCTGCCGGGATAGGCTCCGCCCCCCTCGTGACCCTGTACAGGATTAAGCGGGTACTGATACTGACTGACTGATGATAATAAGCACATGGCGTTCTCGACTCTTGGTGATTTTCAGTATGATTACACAGTGCACTAATTGGCTCCGATTACCACCGTAAACAGTGTCAACTGGATTTCCATACTTGGCCATCGCCACAAACTTCACAATCTCTCTGTCTTCATTCCCCTGTTATCTATAACATAAATTACAACGGAGTAATGTTAACGCAGTAGACACTATATATGACACTATAAATGTACTCTAGGGCGGCACGGTAGCCCAGTCTGTAGCGCTGTCGCCTCACAGCAAGAAGGTCCCGGGTTCGAATCTCGGCTCGCGTGCCTTTCTGTGTGGGAGTTTGCATGTTCTCTCCCCGTGTCCACGTGGGTTTTCGCCGGGCACTCCGGTTTCCTCCCACAGTCCAAAAAACATGCTGCCGCATAGGTTAATTGGCTCGTTAACTAAATTGCCCGCAGTGCCCAGTGATGTACTGGCGTCCCATCGTGGGTATATCCCTGCCTTGCGCTCTGTGTCTGCCGGGATAGGCTCCAGCTCACCGCGACCCCGTACAGGACTAAGCGGTTTCTGACAATGAGATGAGATATTTACACTTCATTTCCGTCTGATTTATACAGCGTCTTGAGATGCGGTCGCGTTAAGGCGCCGTATATATATAAGCCGCGTCGCATTGCAAACCAAAATCATACCACTCCAAGATACTCTGTTGCTAAACCCGCAGGAAAACCTGTGTAATACAAGCTTGTGCATCCGCGTATCTAACCCTTGTGCCATTACTTAAACTGGAAATATGCGTATTTAATACCGTCACTTGCAACTGTCCAACGATTATTACTGATTTCCCAAAATTATACACAATTAATGTTGTCAGAGCCACTATTGGCAATTACACATGTAATTGTTTGAGAGGGGAAATAGCCTGCATAATGAGCATTACATTAAATCACGTTCAATATTCAATACGTATCGCTCATTATCCGTGGAGCAGAGATGGTATCGCCAGTAATGAGCGCACAGCTCTATGAACCCAGCAACTGCGGTTCAATTGCTGACCACAACCAACAGCTGTTATAACCGACGCTTAACCCAAACCTGGTAATAATAATAATAATTTACATTTGTTAAAAGCGCCATTCACCGAAACCTTGCCAAGTCATGTACAATACAAATATTATTTGGAATAACGAGAACATGGGATGATAGACACTGCAAAGTCCACTGCCCTCCTCCCCACCCCATCAAAATTAATAAAAGCCTCTTTAAAAAAAAAAATATTCCCAAAATATTTTACCTTGAGGCTGAAGCGAAACGTCTCATCTAAGGCGGTGCTCTGCGTGTCAAACAACACGTAAATCTCAAACGCACAGTGACACGTGTGCAAGCATTATTCACGTCAGCGCAGTGCCGAGTGTGCATCGTGACACAGTCTCAGACACGCGCGTATTCAGTGTCAAGAAGGAGGTACTGGGAAGTCACGCCATAAATCATTTGCGAACATTCTCACCACGCATGCAGAGTGCCCCAGCCATAGCAGCTGCAGTTGCAAATGTCGTGTTTGTTTAAACAGCACTCATACGCGTTGTGCGGCGGTGTGGCTGGCGAATGTGGTGATTATGTCTGTGCTTGAGATTCACCGCGGACGCAGGTCTTCCATTTCATTTATTTTTACACGAAACAATAATTTGTGTCCGTGCGGAGAATGCAAACATAATTAGGAGGCAATGTGTCTCCCTGAGGCAGACGTGTTATCTGCTTGTTTATGTTTTGTTATTATAATGTGTGGGCGGCACCGTGGTCCAGTGGGTAGCGCTGTCGCCTCGCAGCAAGAAGGGCCCGGGTTCGAATCTCTCGGCTCGGGTGCCTTTCTGTGTGGGAGTTTGCGAGTTCTCTCCCCGTGTCTGCGTGGGTTTTCGCCGGGCACTCCGGTTTCCTCCCACAGTCCAAAAAACATGCTGTTGCATAGGTTAATTGGCTTGCAGACTAAATTGCCCGCAGTGCCCGGCGATGGACTGGCGTCCCATCGTCGGTATATCCTTGCCTTGCGCCCTGTGTCTGCCGGGATAGGCTCCGGCTTCACCGCGACCCTGTACAGGACTAAGCGGTTTCTGACAATGAGATGAGATGATAATTTGTCGATCTAGAATCCTAACCTTAAAGACAAGGTCTCCTCCTATAAAATGGGTGGCGCATTGGCACGGTGGGTCGAGCTGCCGCCTCACAGCAAGAAGGCCCTGGGATTCATACCCGGCTCGGGCGCCTTTCTGTGTGGCGTTTGCGTGTTCTATCCCCGTGTCCACGTGAATTTTCGCCTGGTGCTCTAGTTTCCTCCCACCGCCCGAAGACACGCCGCCACCCAGGTTAATTGGCCCACTGAGTAAATTGCCTCCCAACCGCCCAGTTCTCTGCGACGTACTGGCGTCACATCCCGGGCATGGCCCCGCCTTGCGCCGTCTGTCGCGACGATCTCCCGACCCTGCGCAGGATTAAGCGGCTCTCGATGGAGACGGTGACGACGACCTACATGTTTTGCCGCACTGTGTCTGTCTGCGCCCGCCCGCCCGCTCGCCCTTCTGCCCGCCCGCCTG
>JAZEWT010000009.1:3250793-3285068 GCA_036362905.1 Mordacia mordax | reverse complement strand
TGCCCACCCGCCCGCCCGCCCGCACGTGCTCTGTCCAGCTAAGTGTGAGCAGGCGTGCGTCAACGGAGGCGCGTGCGTGAAACCCAACAAGTGTCGGTGTAAGAGCGGCTTCCACGGAGCCACTTGTGACCAGGCAGAGCGGCGCCTCGACGCTGCCTTCCGAGCGGGTAAGACCACCCTCGTGCCGCGACGAACGGCCGCCGTTAAGCTCGCATTCGCCGGGCGGCGCCGGAGCCTATCCCGGCAGACGCAGGGCGCAAGGCGGGGCTGTGCCAAGGATGTGACGCCGGTACATCGCGGGGGCGGGCGAGGGGGGGGGCACTTATTTGGGGAGGCAATTTGCTCAGCAGGCCAATTAAACCTCGGCGGCATCGTGTCTTTGGACGGTGGGAGGAAACCGAAGTACCCGGAGAAAAACCCACGCGGACACGGGGGGAGAGAGAGGGAGAGAGAGCGAACACGCAAACTCCACACAGAAAGGCGCCCGTGCTGGGAACTGAACCCGGGACCTTCTTGATGCGAGGCAGCAGCGCTACTAACTGCACCACCGTGCCGCATTCTTATGTCCATATATTCGTTAATTGTTTATGATTTTTAAAAAATACTCGCAATGTCATCCGTTCTCAGAAGCTAAGCGGAGTTTTGTCCAAGGTGGACACTTGGGTAGATAGACACCTGAGCAGGTGGTCACCACGGACAACAGAATAGTCTCTCCGCATAAAAAAAAAATCGAAAAATCTTCACGCGACCCATCAGCCGCAAGGTCTTCTGGGAGTACGCAACGTTTCAGCAGCAGTGACGCCAATGCAAGCAAAAAACTGTGCATGAGCTTCAACACACTGGGTCTCATCAGCAGTCAGGCGTGATTGAATCAATCGTGGTGAACTACCAGACGTTATAGGCGAAGAGCGTCACTTGAACATACAACTCCCAGATTGGTGAAAAGTTGCATAATTATTAACACGTTGCCATCGTCGCTGTGGAAGATTATCGAGAAATTAACAGATAATGCCTCCTTATGGCTGCTACGGGATTAGATAGAGAATCCTGCCCAAGGCGGTTCGAATCCCGCCTTGGGTGCCTTTTGCCGTGGCATTTGTGCGTTCTCTCCCTCTGCTCTGCGTGGACTTCCCCCGGGTTCCTCCGGTTTTTACCCGCACGAGTAAGAAAAGAAAAAAAACACTCATTATTTAAATTGTTCGCCAATATCACAATGTAATAGGGCGGCGCGGTGGCCCAGTGGTTAGCGCTGTCGCCTCACAGCAAGAAGGTCCCGGGTTCGAATCTCTCGGCTCGGGTGCCTTTCTGTGTGGAATTTGCATGCTCTCCCCGTGTCCGCGTGGGTTTTCGCCGGGCACTCCGGTTTCCTCCCACAGTCCAAAAAGCATGCTGCTACATAGGTTGATTGGCTCGCAGGCTAAATTGCCCCGCAGTGCCCGGCGATGGACTGGCGCCCCATCGTCGGTATATCCTTGCCTTGCGCCCTGTGTCTGCCGGGATAGACTCCGGCTTCACCATGACCCTGTATAGGACTAAGCGGTTTCAGACAATGAGATGAGATCACAATGTAATAATATATGTGAAGCAACGGGCTGGTGGGTTGGCACTGGCTGACCGGCTGGCTGTCTCCCCCCACCACCCCCTCCCCCGCCCGCCACCCACCACCCCCACTCCACTCTAAGTGGTTTCCTCGCTACGCCCCCACACACGAGCCACCGCGGCGCGATCCACTCGCTCTACTGCCAAACCGACTTGCTGCGGCACCGGCGCCTACGGCCGACGACCGCGCCAGTCTCGGCGTCGCGGCGTCACGGCGTCGCGGCGTCGCGGCGGCGCCTACGGCCGACGACCGCGCCAGTCTCGGCGTCGCGGCGTCGCGGCGTCGCGGTGACCGACGGCGGCCTTTCCGCGGTGCAGTCGGGTCTGGGCACGCGCCGCGCGGCTCCGGCTTTGAGCTCGCGGAGGACGCGAGCGTGAAACGTCGCAGTCCCATAATAATAATAAATAATAATTGCATGCACAGAGCGCTTGTCACCCGAGGGTCACAGTGCGCTGCACGGAGCTGCGGATGGAGAACGGCACGCCAAGAGCAACGGCACTGGAACGGAAAATCGGCAACAATAACAAAAAAAATTTGGGGTTTTTTTTTTAAATACACACATCGTTGCAGAATAACAAACGAGATTTGATCAGACTTTCTACTATAAAAGAAGATTGTTACCGGACTGCATTGTCTCGATCAACTCCACGGCAGGAGAGAGCTTCGGTTCAACAACAAAAAAAAACACAAGGAACACACTTTGTGATCTGTGTGGCCCCAAGGCTCTTTTCCTCTTTGAAGCTTTTGGTCTCTCGTTCTCTCTCGCTCCGTCCTACTTTGAGGACAAAGAGTTTTAAAAGCAGACAACCATCCCGTGGGCAGCACGGTGGCCCAGTGGGGAACGCTATCGCCTCCTCACAGCAAGAAGGTCCCGGGTTCGAATCTCGGCTTGGGTGCTTTTCCGTGTGGGAGTTTGCGAGTTCTCTCCCCGTGTCTGCGTGGGTTTTCGCCCGGCACTCCGGTTTCCTCCCACAGCCCCAAAAAACATGCCGCCGCAGAGGATAATTGGCTCGCAGACTAAATTGCCTGCAGTGCCCGGTGATGGACTGGCGTCCCATCGTGGGTATACCCCTGCCTTGCGCCTTGTGTCTGCCGGGATAGGCTCCGGCTCACCGCGACCCTGTACAGGTCTAAGCGGTTCATCCCGTCCTAAGCTGCGATTGCTCTCCGGGGTCCAGTGAAAATGTCGTGAGCAGAAGACGTCAATGTTTCGTTTTGTGGCCATTAATTCATAACCCGAGTTTTGTCACTGGTGTGACAATGCCAGGCGCGTGTTAGCTTCAAACTAATCATTCAGGGCTATGCGTGGATATTTGTGCTGCTCCCTAAACACTGCGTACATTTTTTTTAAAAAATCAATAGGTTTAAAAAGGGATCCGCTGTCACGGTGAAGGTTGAAGCGGCTCGATGCAGCGCTGGCTACATTCTTTCCCAACGCCGCCCTTGGTGTGTGGAACGCACGGCACGGGCTTCCAGACAGCAAAGCTGGATGACCATCCCTCCTCCCAGCCGCCGGGCCTTCCTTGCTCGAATCCCCTGGTGGGCGACGCAGCGGGCAGCGCTGCCGCCCCACAGCAAGAAGGTCCCGGGTTCGATTTCCGTCTCGGGTGCCTTCTGTGTGGGACTTTGCGAGTTCTCTCTCTCCTCTTTGTCCCACGTGCCCACGTTGGTTTTTGTCGGGTACTCCGGTTTCCCACCACCGTCCGAAGACTGTCCTAGGTTAATTGGCCTGCTGAGTAAATTCCCCCCCCCCCCTAAAAAAAGCGTGCCCCGCGATGGACTGGCGTCACATCCCTGGTATTTCCCCACCTTGCGTCCTCTGTCGGCCAGGATAGGCTCCGGCCCCCCTGTGACCCTTTACAGGATGACTGATAATCTCATCTCATTTCATTGTCAGAAACCGCTTAGTCCTATGCAGGGTCACGGTGAGCCAGAGACATAGGGCGCAAGGCAGGGATACACCTACGATGGGACGCCAGTCCATCGCCGGGCATTGCGGGCAATTTAGTCTTGCGAGCCAATTAACCTATACAGCGGCATGTTTTTTGGACTGTGGGAGGAAACCGGAGCGCCCAGCGAAAACCCACGCGGACACGGGGAGAGAACTCGCAAACTCCCACACAGAAAGGCACCCGAGCCGAGATTCGAACCCGGGACCGTCTTTTGCTGTGAGGAGGCGACAGCGCTACCCACTTGGGCCACCGCGCCGCCCGTTGCCGATGATGAACGAATGACTGAATGTATTCCCTGCAGGTTTCTCTTTGCTCTTCGGAAATCCGTACGAGAAGAGCCAGGCACTCAGCCAGCTCCCCCGGAGCCTGCGTCGGCTCATAAGAGGCCGGGGCTCCAGGCACACGCAGGTGAGCGTCCGGCGGTCTCGAGCGCTTCGACGCACAAGCGCCGGTTTTCTCAATGACGGGCCAACGGCCAGCGAGGGCCAACGGCCAGCGAGGGCCAGCGGCGGCGCAGCGGTCAGCGCGCCGCTCCGTACATCCCGCAGCCTGAGTTTGAGTCCCGCGCGTGACCGATATCGGTGGTGGGTAGTTTAACCGGGCCTGGGCATCCCCTAGGTCAGCCGCGCCTCAAATAAGCAACTGTTGCGGTGTGTAAAACCTCACCACCAGCGAGACAAAGGCAGCCCAGCGTGACGCTTGCCAACCCACCCCTTCATGTGCCGTGCTGGCCTTCACAGGTGCTCACTCACAGCACTTCTCTAACCCCACTGCCTGTTAAGGCTGTACAGGGGATGTCTGTCTTTATAATTGTTAGCCGTCTGCGCTTAAAATTCAGAGGCCCACCAGTGCAAACTTCCAGCACTGTGTTTAAAACAAGAGGGCAGTTTTAGTTTCAATCCTCTCACCCTTCATCTCTCCCTCTCCAACCTCTTGTTCATCAAGCAGTGTTAATTGGATACACCGTCATCATTATCAATACCCGCTTAATCCTATACAGGGTCGCGAGGGGGGGAGGGGCGGGACGGAGCCGGAGCCGGAGCCTATCCCGGCAGACAGAGGGCGCAAGGAGGGGGGGATACCCAGGATGTGACGCCAGTACATCGCAGAGCACTGGGGGCAACTTACTCAGCAGGCCAGTTAAGTTAGACAACGGCTCGTCTTTGCACGAGAGAGGAAAACCGGACTTCCCGGCGAAATCCCACGCGGACACGGGGAGAGGGAGAGAGGGAGAGAGGGAGAGAGGCAAAGTCCACACAGAAAGGCACCCGAGCCGGGGAACCGAACCCGGGTCCTTCTTGCTGTGAGGTGACGGTGCTACCCACTGCGCCACCGCACCACCCGGCGCTAACGGACACACCACGGTTATCTTATTGGGATGCTCCGTCTGATCGGGGATACTCCTGCGGGCACCCTCATGTCTTCTAAGAGCTATGGTGGAGGAATAGACCAAGGCACCCTCTCGTTGTGGCTGTAGAGAACTCGCTGTAGTGAAAGCCCTTCAGGCAGCAGTTTCAGGGCTCCGCCTTTACCTTCCGGAGTACCAAAAAGTAACTTGAGAACAACAATCAATCGAGGAACGAGCATTACACTACAACTCAGCAAATTACCTTATATCCGATGTCGAAAATGCAAACTTTTATTCTTGATAAAATGATCTGACCTGGAGAGTAGTCGAAATGGTTGAGTTTCATCACTCGCTAGAGACACCTGTTGCAAAATGTGCTGAGTAAAATAAAACATTTATCAGATCGTCATCATCGTCACCATGAGACTCCTGCCATTATTAAAACATTGGGCGACGGTTGTACCTCGTTTTGCTTTTAGCTCAAGAATAAAACAAGCCGCTGAAGGATGAGGGCCAGATGTACACGACATCCGTGAGAGATGGGATGGAGCAGAGCCCAGGGCGTAGGAAAAGCCATTGTTTATAAATATTACAGACACCGTGTTGCTGCACCTTGTGATTCACACCAATATTGCCCTCGACGAATATATGACTCGGTGTGTAAAGGGTGCAAAGCTGCCACCGCTGGCTCTCACTGGAGACGAGGGTACTTTACAATGGTTAGGTCGAACGTTCGTCGCGTCGCAGGAACCCCACATTCAGAGCTTGCAAGCTCGCTGGCTGTCTTCTGCTGTAACAATAAACATTGTCTGTCTGTCTTAGAATTACACTCCGGTCATAGATCATGAGAGATGTTGGAGAATCTACCCGACCATAATACGTTGATGAACTAACTGGGTTGATTCCGTTTATACTTCTGGGAGGACAAAAGCAAGGGAATTGAAGGAATTTGAAACGGAAATTAGAACCACGCGAGCCACCTCTGGACTTGAAGTCCATCATCTGAACCATCTCGCATCATTCGCCAACAACTAATTCAGAAAACTGGTCGTAGACTGTTAAATATATTAGTGGTTAGGTCTCTTTTCTCGCACGTATTTAGGATCAATATTTCATGGTTCTGTGCCCGCTGAATGTGCAATTGCTGTCATGTCTCATTGTGTCTGTAAGTGCTGCTTAAGCTTCTGCAATTCAACACGAATTTCCCATCACAAAATTCGAGTACAAGACCTATTGAAATGTGGCGTAATCCCATGCCGAATATCTGAATCCGGTGCTGCTCTGTGTAAGAAAAAAAACACTGTTTGTATAATGTCTTGTCAGACTGTTTTAAGTACCTTGTCACAATGCATGACCTTCTGCAGTGCCGTTGATGTGTCTCACGCTAATGCGTCGAGAAAGCAATGTGTTGGACATTCCAGCTTTGAAAGGAAGCCTTTCAGTCATTAGCGCGTGTTACGTTTCAACGTACATGAGCGCTGCATTGAATTGTCACAAAACAATGCAGCCGCTCCATAATTCTACAAAGGCCGCAACGCTTTTGAATAAACGTGCACGGTTGCCCGCACGATTCACATCTGCATTAAAGTTCAAACCCTGCTGTAATGTTCGGTCATCTGCGTCTGCGCCTATTATAAATGCCAATTCTCATTAACCGATTCTGCCTTAAACCGAATACCCTCTCGGCTCACCTGCGTACGGACTGCAAGTGGTCGGGAGTCTATGCAGCGGTAACATCCGCTCCTCACAGAAAGAAAGCCATATCCGAGGCGGTTTGATTACTGGCTGGGGCGCTTTTATGTGCAGACTTTGTGTGTTCTGCCCCTATTCTGCATGAGTTTCCTCCGTGTTCTCCGGTTTCCTCCCAGAGCTAAAATGGGTGTCCTGTGCAGGGTCGCGGTGAGCCGGAGCCTATGCCGGCAGACACAGGGCGCAAGGCAGTGACATACCCACTTTGGGACGCCAGTGCATCGCCGGGCACTGAGGGCAATTTAGTCTGCAAGCCAATTAACCTATGCAGCGGCATGTTTTTTGGACTGTGGGAGGAAACCGGAGTGCCCGGCGAAAACCCACGTGGACACGGGGAGAGAACTCGCAAACTCCACACAGAAAGGCACCCGAGCCGAAATTCGAACCCGGGACCTTCTTGCTGTGAGGCGACAGCGCTACCCACGTTATAAAATGTAATTATTATTATTGTTGTTAAATATAATTAATGTTACATTGCACGTAGCATTACTCGTCTTCTAAGGACACTAAAGAAACAACCGCTTGTTGCGCTTTAATGGAAATACGACTAAAAATAATAACAGCTTCAAGTAAAAATAAATAAATTTAGGCTACAAACGAACAAATGAAGTGAAATAGTAAAACGGTAACGTGAATAATGTAGAATTATTGCATGGTGATTGCTTCCAAAAGCTGCTCTTTTGGGATAGTCGCGTCGATCACTTCCTCCTCTCTGCTTCGCGACGTTTCGCCTCCCACGCTAGAGGCTTCCGGAGTCACAGGACGCCTGAAGGAGGAGACAAAGGCGGCCGGGCGTGGTGCTGGTCACCCACCCCCTCCTGTGCCGTGTCGACCTTCTTAGACGCTCGCTAACGGCACTTGACCCTACAGTCTGTTAAGGCTACACGGGCGATCTTTGTCTCTGTGCTACGTGGCACAGAAAAGCAATCGATTAAAAAAAAAACCCTTGAATTCACCAGACTCGAGCTGTCGGTGAGTTTTAAGAACATTTGCTGACAACCGCTTTCTCGTATCATCCGCGAAGATGTGTTTTCTGTGTGTGTCTGTGTGTGTCTGTGTGTCTGTGTGTGTCTGTGTGTCTGTGTGTGTCTGTGTGTCTGTGTGTGTCTGTGTGTAAATCCTCATCTCATCTCATTATCTGAAACCGCTTAATCCTATATAGGGTCACGGTGAGCCGGAGCCTATCCCGGAAACACAGGGCGTAAGGCGGGAATACACCCGACGACGGGACGCCGGTCCATCGCCGGGCATTGCGGGACAATTTTAGTCTGCGAGCCAATCAACCTATCCAGGAGCATGCTTTTGGACTGCGGGAGGAAACCGGAGTACCCGGCGAAAACCCACGCGGACACGGGGAGAGCATGCAAACTCCACACAGAAAGGCACCCGAGCCGAGAGATTCGAACCCGGGACCTTCTTGCTGTGAGGCGTCAGCGCTAACCACTGGGCCACCGTGCCGCCCTGTGTAAATCCTCTCGCCGCTCATCCTGCCTCTGTGTGCCTCCACCAATGCGCTGGAAGCATTCAGGCGCGCCCAGCCACATTGGGTCTCCGTCTGAGCCTCATATCACACATCCACAGTGGCACATCGCTAATCCTGCAATTGTAACGGGCACGCGTGTCGATCGCACACGGCCATTATACGGCGACTTTGCACATGCATATCACGTGGCATCTATTGTATTTACGTTTGAACATCGCGCTTTGTGTGAGGCAGGCGGTGCGGTGGCGCAGTTGGTAGCGCTGCTGCCTCACAGCAAGAAGGTCCAAATTCGCTTCCTGGCTCGAGTGCCTTTCTGTGTAGGAGATTATGTGTTTTTTTCCCGTGTCCGCGTGGGTTTTCGCCGGGTACTCCGGTTTCCTCTCACCGCCCAAAGACACGCTGCTGCGTAAGTGAATTGGCCTACTGGATGTGGTGTGCAGTGAGAGTGGTACCAACAACTATAGCAAGAGTCATACTGGATGTGGTGTGGCATGAGAATGGTACCAGCAACTTTCGCAAGTCATACTGGATGTGGTGTGCAGTGAGAGTGGTACTCACAACCTTATCAAGAGTCATACTAGATGTGGTGTGCAGTGAGAGTGGTACCAGCAACTTTATCAAGTCATACTGGATGTGGTGTGCAGTGAGAGTGGTACCCACAACCTTGTCAAGAGTCATACTGGATGTGGTGTGCAGTGAGAGTGGTACCCACAACCTTATCAAGAGTCATACTGGATGTGGTGTGCAGTGAGAGTGGTACCCACAACCTTGTCAAGAGTCATACTGGACGTGGTGTGGCGCATGTGAATCTGGCTAAAATGAAACCGTGGATTCGTGCAGGAATGGAGTTCCACTGCTCGATAGCATGCTTACCTGACTTTGACATGAAGAGGTTCGACACATAGCTTTGTCAGATCTTATATCTAATTGGATTATCACCACACACCTGTATGACTGAGTTGACAATAATGAGGTCTTACTCGTGACATAAAAGTAATAAAACAATATATAGCCCAACGATAGAACATATACATGCACTCACCGTGTGAAATGGAAAATTTGCTTTACTTGTATTGCCAAAATACTTGCATTGCTCGATCAATTAAACCTTATTTGATCCACAGTTAGAAACATGAATGACGCATTGATACAAATACGATTGCAGGCATTTAAACGCTCGTTCAGACTTTTCCTGTTTAAAAGCAATCATCAGATTTGCGACTTATTTATATTATCACAAGCCAAGCATACACATCCAGCTTGTACTGCAACATGTATATAACCCATTGTGACTGACAAGGCCTCGCCACGCCTTGTCAGTCATTACTGATTTTATAACGTCACGCAGCCTGTTATTTAGATCATTGACATGCAGTCTACACTAGTTTGATGGGTTAGACAAAATGCGAAACACAGTGCGGTTAAGCGATTGGCAAAGCAGCCTCTCTCATAAACAAAGCTCTGACAAAATGAATGATAGATCAAAGCTTCTCACTGTTCATTGTTAAACACCAGTTCAACGTTTGCTGAACGTGAACCCCGCCGTACGCCCCTTTAAATAAGCTCATGCTACGCTAGAGGGCTCTTACTGTGTGAGATCCCGATACAGAATTCCACTAATTCTCCTGCTCGCTAAAAGTCACTGACCTCCTGGAAGTCGGTTACCTCGCTGTTAGAATGGTGGCTGTTCCGGTGGGCTGCGCTCATTCGTTCCTCCATGTTGGGAACTCCATCTACCAGACCGTGTCTCGTGCCCACAATGTTCCAATACCACACTGAAGGTCACAATACTACACTCACTGCTTCTTTAACCTTCGCTGCCCAACAGTGGAATTCCCTCCTGATCTTGCTCAATTCAATCGACGCGTTATAGTCATTCTTTAATCATCAGTAACCACTTAATCCTTTGCAGTGTTGCCGGGAGGCAGAGTCTATCCTGGCAGACACAGGGCGCAAGGCAGGGCTATACCCAAAATAGAACGCCAGTCCATCGCAGGGCACCCAGGACTATTTAATCAGCAGGCCAATTCAGTCAGCTTTTCCTTATTAAGCTGGAACCGTTGAACAATGTAGATCTTTCTAATAGTTATCCAACGGGTGAGGGATGAGCAAGTTACAACATCTCAGGGCACCGGAGGCAACTTGGGACAATTAACCTCGGCAGAATGTCTCTGAATTGTGGGATGAAAACGGAGTACTTGGCGAAAACCCACGCGGACACGGCAAAAGCGTTCATTGCACCACCGTGAAACGCATTGAACTCATCTGTTACAACATCGGTAGTGCTGTTTGTTGCTATCAGCTTGTCAGGTTGGGCTTGTGGCCCTGTTCTCAGCGACCGTGTAAATATATATTTGTGTGCTGTTGTTTTTGTTGCAGGGAGGTTCACGTAAAGAGAATAGGCTGACAAGACCCACAGAGCTGCCAAAATCTACCAGCACAACTGGATACAAAGATTTGGTGACAGAGGTGGGACGCAGGCCATGATCTTTATAAAGAAGGAATAAAAAAAACAGGATTTGAATTGTCGATTTGCCATATATATTACAAACACTAGACTAAAACACTAAATCGATGAATAAACAACCAGCAGAGTTAAATACAGCAGCACGGCTTTCAATAAAAGTATTAAATTTACAGATAAACAATGTCCTGAATGAGTAATGTTAAATTTACCTTGAAGTTTTTATCGTAGCTTTATTGGCTGAAACTATTCCACAGTAGGGTCTCCGAGGAACGATTTGGATACATTGCAAACAATGTCAGCAGTTCTATTTTCCACATAACGAAACCTAAATGCTAAATTGGAGGCTAACATAATTGACAATGTGTCTGCTGACGGATATTCCTGCCTGCACATGTGCTGTAGCGCAAGTTTCATGTTGTGCCGATAAGCTTACCGGAGCAAATCTGGTTTTCATACAGCCTTATTGTCCATAACGTTGATGCTACACTAAATGTGCTACGATTCGGTTTGGAGTTACAGTTAAGTAGCGAATCAAGTATGTTTGGCATAAGGTATAAATAATGTGAGTGGCTCCTTGTAATTTTGCCAGATGTTATATCCACACACCAAAAGTTCTCATACGCCAGATTTCCCCATTAAAAACAGTTCGTCTTTAAATTTAAACCAATTCAGAGATTTACATTGAACAGAAAGAATCCTGGTGGATACAGGAAGAGATGGGGCTGCATGGAGGTGGTTTGAAAAAGGTGGAAGTCAAGTGCTTGTAGTCTGCTTACGGATAACCCTATACTATTGTAATATTATTTGTTTCAGATGTGTCGCTATTAAAAGCATTATTTTTATATACAGCATGTGTAAGATTTATTTGTAACAGTTATATGGGAGACAAATTATAATGTATGCCATAATGAACTATGCTGTGGCACGGCAGGCAATATGGACGCGGCCTGTGATGACACGCGTGGGCCGCTGAGCCTGCGGTGACGTAGCGATGTACGCGTCCATTTCAAAGTCCCCGCGTCACACGGGAACACATGATCCGATTGGCCAATTGACAGGGCCGGTTTTGACGGAGCCAGTTGCTTCCAAACGCTCTGCCCGGCTGGTCTGAGCGTGGAATAATAATGTTGCCAAGCTGGCATTTGCAATCTACGAAGATAACTGGGCATGTATAAAACATGATAACACACAAAACTCACAATTTATATCTTGGTCAGATGTCCTGCTTTTTTTTTAAGTGCCAGTTGCTTTTAGATAACGAAGTGGCACTACATTTTGTACATTACTGTACTTTTTTTTATTGTCTTATTTATTTCTGTGTCTTGCTGGTAGACTATGCTCTCTCACGAAAACACCTTGCCCATCGTGAACACGAATAGAGTAACACCTGTGAACAATAACCATCGTTGAGCACAACATTGCTGGTTACTTCTCGATGACGTGTATGTAAACACAGAAAAAGCAGTCCAACTCATCTAAGAAAAATAAATGCATTGGGGTTTGCTATTGAATTGGTCACAGTGAAAGTCACTCTTGGTGTTGATTTCTGACAAGTAGAACATTGTAGATTCGCACACAGACGCACATGATAAAAGCCCTGTTCACAATTTCAGATTCCGCTCTAATTCCGAATTTACTATTGCAGCCGTATTGAGCAAATACGGTACCTAACGTTCCTTATCGTGACTGGCATCTATTCAACATCTAGCGTCCAAGCAGATACACACAGTTTTACAACAACAAAAAAACATATTTTGGTAGGACGGAAAATGTAACCTAATCACCCACCTCGCCGTAATCTCCTCTGTGATTGAACTGGCGGTGTTGTGTTCGGCAGTGGCCTTGTTTCTGTTGTCAACGCCATCAGTTCGCGCAGTGAGTACTGTTTGCCTGGTCTGTCTGCCAGGAAGTGTGTCAAAAGCCACACACTGGGCACCCTGTATTTAGCTGAAATAGAATCTTAGAAGACCTCGTGGCTTATGTGCCACACATCGTGGCTTGGGGGAGGGGGGGGGTACGTTGGTTTCAAGTGGGGGGGGGAGGAGGATTTGAAAAGGACACGGCTTGTTAGTGTTACGTCAGTAAACCGTCTTCAAAGCAAACATTGGGTTGGACTCCAGTCCCCTGGCCGCCACGGTCACGTGAACGCTATCCCCACGTAACTGCTGCATTGGCCTCGGCCGTCTGGCGCCAGAGGGGAAAAAATGGCCCAATCTTGAAACTCGCATGTGAACGATTCAATGAAATCCTTCTTGATAAAGAGCCAGTGGCCTTAGACACACGTGGCCGCTGTAAGCCGTGAACAAAAAGTGCTACATCTCCTGTATAGTATATTTAAATATATTACCGGTGTTTCTTTGTACGATTATTAAAAAAGCACAATGTTATGGGTGTACCTTGTATGTCACTATAGATGTGGGGTTCCTACGTTGACATTAATAGCGAGTGTATCGATGCATATTTGTGACATGTTTAAAAACTAATTTCCTTGCTTTACGAGTCATTTATCAAACCATATTTTGTATTAGAGTGCCTATTTATAAGCCAAACACTGTATCACTATAGTAGCTTTATTTAGCAAATGCCATATTTCGTTTTGTATTTGGACCAGAAGGTAGCCTGAGTCACAGAGATAAACGCATTACTCTTACAAACGCGTGCCCTGGTGGAAGCATTATTTTTATGATTATTTTAAAATTAACATTGCATTGAATGTTAAAGTAGAGACTGGGGGTTTCGTTTGATATGTATTTATGTTTAAAATCAAATAAAGGCTTTGTGTATTGTAGAATATTTTAAGATATGAGTTTTTATTGTGTGTGTGTGTGTGCGGACAGTGGTTTTTCACCAAGACCAATTTGTTCTTGAAGGTATGTTCATATTTAGTGTTTTTTTCACCAAAGACCAATTGTTCTTGAAGGTATGTTCATATTTAAACAAAGATATCCTAAAGGGAGCTTGATATAGATTCTATTCGCAATTTGTTGTGAGAAAATCTGTATTGAACAGCCATCACACCTCAGACCACTGCTGGATGAAGGCCTCCTAAAGGTGACCCAAAACTCGACAATCTCGATAGCGCCTACGGCACACGATGGTCTCATAAATCCATTTCTGTGGTTAATGCGAGATCAAACATAACTGCCGTGGAGCGTCTATCGGGAAATGACCCGTACACGTCAATCTTGAAACATTATTATTATAGTCATCACCAGCCGTGGTCAACCCACTGCTGAATTAAGGCCTCCCACCTCCCCCAAGCAGTCGTCATCGCTCATGCTCTCGCGATGTAACATTCCATTCAGCACCTGCACGCCGCTCCATCTCCCCAGTGAACTCTGCGAATCATTGCAGACATTGTACAGCAGGGCGGCACGGTGGCCCAGTGATTAGCGCTGTCGCCTCACAGCAAGAAGGTCCCGGGTTCGAATCTCTCGGCTCGGGTGCCTTTCTGTGTGGAGTTTGCATGCTCTCCCCGTGTCCGCGTGGGTTTTCGCCGGGCACTCCGGTTTCCTCCCACAGTCCAAAAGCATGCTGCTGCATAGGTTAATTGGCTCGCAGGCCAAATTGCCCCGCAGTGCCCAGCGATGGACTGGCGTCCCATCGTCGGTATATCCTTGCCTTGCTCCCTGTGTCTGCCGGGATAGGCTCCGGCTCACCGTGACCCTGTATAGGACTAAGCGGTTTCAGACAATGGGATGAGATGAGACATTGTACAACCACGCGTTTGATTTTATTAAAAAAAACCTTCCGTAAATTTGCATTTGAAGACAACGCACTCCGTGCGTGGTTTAGACAGACCTCCAAAACGACATTGCTGATGCTCCAAGCACGGTTTAACCTTGCGAGTTGAAGTTAAAACTGCAAGGTGAATGGAAGAACGTAAAGTTACGCTTACACTACTGACAATGCTTGATCTAGTGTCCGCATGTTGGATGCGATGCATTGCTTAAAAAAATAAGAAAAGACCTTACAGTCTTCTGTATTAATGGAGGTTGTCACGGCTCGATGCCTGAGACGTTATCTTAACAGCTGCTCTTTGGGAATAGCCGCGTCGAGCATTCCCCGCCTCTCGCGTTGGAGGAGTCACCGGGAGTCTGAACCTCATCTCATCTCATTGTCTGAAACCGCTTAGTCCCATACAGAGTCACGGTGAAGCCAGAGCCTATCCCGGCAGACACAGGGCAAAAGGCAGGGATATACCCACGATAGAACGCCAGTCCATCACCAGTCACTGAGGACAATTTAGTCTGCAAGCCAATTAACCTATACAGCAGCATGTTTTTTTGGACTGTGGGAGGAAACCCGAGTGCCCAGCGAAAACCCACGCGGACACGGAGAGAGAACATGCAAACTCCGCACAGAAAGGCACCCGAACCGAAATTCGAACCCGGAACCTTCTTGCTGTGAGGCGACAGCGCTACCCACTGGGCCACCGTGTCGCCCCCGCGAGGTAATTTGATTGCGCGAAGTAACGACGGCGCAGATGAGAGTCCTGTGTATTCCCGTTGTAAACTGTGCGTATGAAAGCCTTCGTCACGTTCACGCTGGGCCCTTGGGCCCCGTGCCAGGATAATAAGCGATATTTTTGAGTCCTCTCTTCCAGCTGTGTGGCCCCGGTCACACAAACGAGGCATGGATTAGGGCAGCCGCCCCGTGTTGCTCGTCTCATCTCATTGTCTGAAACCGCTTAGTCCTGTACAGGGTCGTGGTGAGCCCGAGCCTATCCCGGCAGACACAGGGCGCAAGGCAGGGATATACCCTCGATGGGACGCCAGTGCATCACCGGGCACTGCGGGCAATTTAGTCTATGCAGCAGCATGTTTTTTGGACTATGGGAGGAAACCGGAGTACCCGGCGAAAACCCACGCGGACACGGGGAGAGAAGCTCGCAAACTCCACATAGAAAGGCACCCGAGCCGAGATTCGAACTCGGGCCCTTCTTGCTGTAAGGCGACAGCGCTACCCACAAGGCCACCGTGCCGCCCCGTGTTGCTGTCACTGGGTAATCAAGGCAAGAACTAGGTTATCATCTGGGTTATCATCTGGGTGGTTTGATTGCAGCTCTGGGTCCATCATCACGTTTGTGTACAGTTGAGATATATATAGCTGATGTAGTTACTACTACATCGAGCACCGTGTGTGTGTGTGTGTGTCTGTGTGAGTGTGTGTGTGTAGATGTCTGTGCGAGTGTGTGTGTGTGTGTGGGGAGCGCTTCATAGGTGCCACAGTCCAAACACATTCTACTGTCCAGGCTCGCCCCGTCCCCACGACACAACTGTTAAAAAGAGTCGCACGGCTTAACGGTTCCTTGCAGTTTAAATAAGAACGGACTGGTCTATGCTCACGAAGCATGACCGCGTGTTCGGCGTGAGCTGGAAAAGCAGCGCAATATCCTGGCCATAAAACAAACGTGTCAACCAACTTCACAGCGGTTATGCCCAGATACTGACGTAGGAACAGCACGGTCGTGAGCGATGCACAGGACTGGTGAAGGAACGACAGTCGAATGAGACATCGCACCGGGGGGATAAGTTCATGTACAGGAGACCAGAGCCTATCCCCGCAGACACAAGGCACAAAGCACGAGGCAGGGATGAACCCGGGATAAGGCTCCAATACAGGCCAATTGACCTAGGCAGCGGCGGCACGCGGCATGTTTTAAGAATATGGGAGGAAACCGGACTACCCGTCGAAACCCCAACGCGGACGTGGGTAGAACACGCAAACTCCACACAGAAAGGCACCCGAGCCGAGAATCGAACCATGGACCTTCTTGCTGTGAGGCGACAGCGCTACTCACTGCGCCACTACGCCACTCAGTATAAAATAATACAATTTCAAATTTCATCCAGATTTCCACCAAGTTCCACCGCATCTCAACAAGCTATAGGGAGACCGAAAGGACATTTATTTCACAGACAGGCGGTCAGTCAGAGCCACACAATAAACGTAATGTCTTGAGCCAGGACTTGAAAGGTTGACTGGGAGCTTTGATAGAAAGCTTTCGCTGCTTGAGGGGGTAGTGCGTGGCAGAGAATAAAGTTATGAGAAGAGAAATGCAGTCAGCAGAGGATACACAAAGGATCTGAAAGACGGGCGGAGTGGTCTTAAAATTGATCTTGGATTGGATTGGAGAAGGTAGAGGAACTGGGAGTGCGTATTGGGGCTGGTAGTGTTATTTACGGGGTTTGGATTAAAAGTCTAGCATCGGCGTTTCCAGATAAGGAATGTGTGGCGTCTGTAGAGGAAAGAGTTGTGTTAATCGAGCCGGGATGTGATGCCGGCGTGTATGATGGAGTCAGCGATAGCCTGGGTATGAAGACGGTGGATGGGAGAGCTGTCGCCCAGACAGAGGTGTGGGCTGGTGTCGGGTTTGGAAGAGAACGGGGGAGATTGATTGTGGCACTGTTGGGGATGACGAATGTATAGGCAGACCTTTATTCAGCAGTGGATAGAGAACGGCTGATAACGATGATCATGCGTATAATGATCGCGTCTCAAAGCTGCTCTTTCGGGATAGCCGCGTCAAGGGCTCCCTCTCTCTCCTTCGCGATGTTTCGCCTCCCACGTTGAAGGCATCGTCAGGCGTTCTGTGAGTGAGTGCTTGTGACTGGATGAACGCTGCTTGACTCTCACAAAGTCACGAGCACTCAGTCACAGAACGCGGGACGATGCCTTCAACGTGGGAGGTGAAACGGCACAAAGGGGGAGAGGTGGAGCGCTCGACACGGCTCTGCCGAAATAGCAACTTTGACAAACAATTAACTATACCTTCAGGTATCGTGTCCGACCCAAACACATTACTTTTCCTGACAGTATCTTTGATTCACACTTGTTCCTGTATCTGCAAATTCCTCTTCACAATATTATGGGCGGCGCGGTGGCCCAGTCGTTAGCGCTGACGCCTCACAGCAAGATGGTCCCGGGTTCGAATCTCTCGGCTCGGGTGCCTTTCTGTGTGGAGTTTGCATGCTCTCCCCGTGTCCGCGTGGGTTTTCGTCGGGCACTCCGGTTTCCTCCCACAGTCCAAAAAGCATGCTGCTACATAGGTTGATTGGCTCGCAGGCTGAATTGCCCCGCAGTGCCCGCGATGGACTGGCATCCCATCGTCGGTATATCCTTGCCTTGCGCCCTGTGTCTGCCGGGATAGGCTCCGGCTTCACCGTGACTCTGTATAGGACTAAGCGGTTTCAGACAATGAGATGAAATGAGAGTCTTATTAAATACAGGATACGGCATGAGTCGCTTTGCCAATAACAAATTATTTTTGAATTAGGCGATGGGTTTTCGCCTGGTACTCCGGTTTCCTCCCACAGTCCAAAAAACATGCTGCTGCATAGGTTCATTGGCTTGCAGACGAAATCGCCCGCAGTGCCCGGTGATGAACTGGCGTCCCGTCGTGGGCATATCCCTGCTTTACGCCCTGTGTCTGCCGGGATATGTTCCGGCTCACCGCGACCCTGTACAAGGATTAAGCGGTTTCTGTCGATGAGATGACTTGAGCTGCATTTGGCGGTAATGATGTTAATACGCTGTGCGCCATAGTAAGATGCCAAATGTCTATTGAATGTGATGGAGGGCATTTTGATCAATTTCTGTAAGAAAATAAATATTATTCCTCACAAAGTGATTTCGATGTTCTCGGCAAAGCGACTAACCCACGCATCATGTAACATCGTCAGCATGCATCTCAGTCAGGCAGTAAGTTTGATTTAAGCTGGGAGGAACACGAGAGCTGTCTCGCTCCAGTGTTCCAGCAGGGAGGGGGTAAGCAAGTCACAACATCTCAGGGTACCGGGGCCAATCTAGTCAGGACATTTAACCTCCACAGAATCGGTGGCGCAGTGGTTAGCGCTGACGCCTCACAGCAAGAAGGTCCCGGGTTCAAGTCTCTCGGCTCCGGTGCCTTTCTGTGTGGAGTTTGCATGCTCTCCCCGTGTCCGCGTGGGTTTTCGCCGGGTACTCCGGTTTCCTCCCACAGTCCAAAAGCATGCTCCTGGATAGGTTGATTGGCTCGCAGACTAAAATTGTCCCGCAATGCCTGGCGATGGACCGGCGTCCCGTCGTCGGGTGTATTCCTGCCTTGCGCCCTGTGTTTCCGGGATAGGCTCCGGCTTCACCGTGACCCTATATAGGATTAAGCGGTTTCAGATAATGAGATGAGAGAATCCCTTCGCAAGTGTTGTCACACTTTGCATGGATTGTTCCACAGAGACAATATTTGATCATTATTTTTAATGTACGAAAACCATTCATGACTGAACAGGTATTAAACCGAGTTATTCTGGAAAGTGAGTTATGTGTGCGATACTCTGCACCGCAACAGCGTCCTGGCTTTATTGATGAAGACACATAATAAATATCACCAAAAACCTACGAACCCTGACAGTAGACAAGATTTATGGTGAGCCCAGCCTGATACTAAAAGTCACGACCTGTCAAGGTTATAAAATCCCATTGACGTTGCGCCCAATCGCCAGACTCACAAGCGTGATGTTCGATAACGTAGCGCTTTTCTCATCTCATTGTCAGAAACCTCTTAGTCCTGTACAGGGTCACGGTGAGCCGGAGCCTATGCCAGCAGACACAGGGCGCAAGGCAGGGATATACCCACGATCGGACGCCAGTCCATCACTGGGTACTGCGAGCAATTTAGTCTGGAAGTCAATTAGCCTATGCAGCAGCATGTTTTTTTGGACTGTCGGAGGAAACCGGAGTGCCCGGCGAAAACCCACGCGAACACGGGGAGAACACGGGGAGAACACGGGGAGAACACGGGGAGAACACGGGGAGAACACGCAAACTCCACACAGAAAGGCACCCGCGCCGAGATTCGAACCCGGAACCTTCTTACTGCGACGCGACACCGCTGCCCACTGGACCACCGTGCCGCCCAGCGCTTTTCTCTACGCGTTGAATCCACCTTTACACTGCCGACCCAGCCTCTCACCCCAGCCTCTAAACCCCTTCCCCGCCCGAGAGAAACCCGAATCAATTTAACCAAAAGCAGCGGCCACTTTGTGGGTCTCCTCATTACCAAACTCCGTGTCACCCGGTTCTCCCAGCTCAACCTGTGCGCCCGCCGTAATACAAAACAAACGCAGAGGGCCCTACCATTCGCACCGCTACAGCGAGATGCCGTCCCGATCAGGGCAGGTTTCCTGTAATCCCGACCTCAACCTTGGTACACACAGCGTAAGCGGACGAGGAGACGGTAGGGTTTATATAGACACAAAAAAAAACTTAGAGCCGTCAATGACACGGTATGAAAAATGGTTGCAATTGTACAATCGACTGCCACGGTGTGAAAAATCTGATTATTATTGAACACGTGGCAGAACTCAGCGGTTGTCGAAACGCACATTGATTTTAAGGTCATTGTTCGGTGAGAGAGCGCGCACGTGTGTACCCTCCCTCTACGCCTAGGAATGTCAACATTGCACCAGCGTTGAGCGGTAGATCACACGAGATCACTGCCTTCAGGCAGGTGTCGCTTCGTGCCAACTTTTTACAAATGAATTTCAACCTACGCCAGGACATTATGCAAGCGATTAATGACGTACAAATGACGAATACAAACTTAAGTAATACAGATCTATGAATACGTAACAAATTGACTTTCAATGTCCCTCTTTCTACTCAACAGGTATTTGAATATCATGAAAGTAATGATTTTCTATCTTGACAAATTGCATCAGGAATGTGAATATTTAATAAGGGTGCCGGACTTGTTGCGACACTTGTACGGGCTTTGAAGTACAGTAATGGATTTTTTCTGTGTTACTTTAATGGGGTAGCTGTACATGCTGTAGTTCTTCATTTGCTCAAGAAAACACCATATGACGCGTAAGATTTTTTATAAAAAATATCCGACTTGTAACGTTTGTTCAGTATTTGGCAGTATATTGCAATTGTACATTCGACTGCCACGATCAGCTGAGTCCCTGATTCCCTGGGCATTTGCAAATCTCGTTTCAAGCCCCGTGGCTAGGCCTGTTGATGCGGCTCAGTGTTGTCGTACCGGGATGATGGCTCTCTGCCAACCTGCACCTGCTCGGGAACATTTCCTCCTTCCTTGTTTGTTAAAGCATTATTTTTTTTATATTGCTTATTTTATGTCCTATAATTCATTGCTGCTATTTGACTTTCAGTTAAACTGTCCTGATGTTCTTGTTGACATGCCGTTCTCTCGACAGCTCGAATTTGTAAAAAAAAAAACCCTAAAAAAGAGTTATAGTTGCTGATTTGCCGTTCTGATGTCATCGTTGTTGACGTGCCGTTCTCTTCGCAGCTCTGTGCAGCGCTTTGTGACCCTCGGATGCCATTATTATTGTTTATTCCACTTGAAGGAGGGTAATTTTCCCAGAGAAATTCCACAAAAAAAGCTCGAAAATCCACCCACATCTCTCCCTCTCGGTCTGAGAAAGCATTCATTTTTGATTCAAGTTAAAAATTAAGTTATTCGCCACATTAATGTACATTCCTTCAAAATAATCAGATGTACATAGTGATTTCACGGCATTTCCACTGCACATTATCATGCAAATACGATTAAGATTAACCTGGGCACACAGGTAAGCCCATGGGCCTTCCTAGCAAAGATTTGCATCACATGGTGACATTAAATACATTATCCGGGAATGTATTCACACATCAGTAGCATTAATCTGAGGGTGTTCCATTGCTCTGAATACAATTCAGTAGCAGTTGTCCTTTATTTAAGCAAGACTAATTATCCCACTTTTTTGAAAGGGACTTAGGAAAGCCACCTTCACACGCGCACAAACCACACTTTTTTTTTTACAATTATTAATCACCCAACCGTGACATTTCAATGCCTACACATCGGTCACACGATATATTTGTTTAATATTATTTTTATACTTTCCAAAATAAAAGTAAGAAAAAATAAGATGGCTAAAATTATGGTCTATTACCAAATCACCTCCAACGTGCCCGATCTCACCAGAAGTCAGAAGCTAAGCGGAATTGAGCCTGGAGATGGTCTCTCTCTCATCTCATCTCATTATCTGAAACCGCTTAATCCTATATAGGGTCACGGTGAGCCGGAGCCTATCCCGGAAACATAGGGCGTAAGGCAGGAATACACCCGACGACGGGACGCCAGTCCATCGCCGGGCAGAGATGGTCTCCAATAATGTTTACTGGCTTGTAACAGGGGCGGCACGTTGGCTCAGTGGGTAGCGCTGTCGCCTCATAGCAACTGGGACCCGGGTTCGAATCTCGGCTCGGGTGCCTTTCTGTGTGGAGTTTGCATGCTCTCCCCCGTGTCCGCGTGGGTTTTCGTCGAGCACTCCAGTTTTCTCCCACAGTCCAAAAAACATGCTGCTGCATAGGTTAATTGGCTGGCAGACTTAATTGCCCGCAGGGCCCGGTGACGGACTGGCGTCCCATCCGGGTATGCCCCTGTCTTGCGCCCTGTGTCTGTCGGGATAGGCTCCGGCTCACCGCGACCCTGCACAGCACTAAACGGTTTCTGACAATGAGATGAGATAAGGTTGTAACAGGTAGGCAGTACTATGTTGGGAGCAATAGACAACTATTGTCATCATTGTTCCGCGATTGTATGCACTCGCGACACTCCACACAGAGCAGTGTTGGTGAAGTATGGTCAAATAATCCCCCTGACTCAGCATGAAAGCGTGGGTAGGCCCCCAAAAACAGCAGGGTATTCAAATAAGGACTCCACATATGCAAACACACGTGGTTGTCTAGCAATAATGAATACACTCAGACACCCTTTAAAAAATAAAGCCGCACAGATGTCAACGGCCTTTCCCCACTGGCTTGCTCTTAAGGGCTGTGGTATTGAAGTCACGGGGTACGAGAGGAATCTACACTCTAAAATACAAAAAATATATATATATATAAACGTAACCTCTCCTGGGTAAATGGCATTTAAAATAATAGAACAGTCCAATCATGGGTTTCTCTGTTTCACAATTCCTGATATCTATATTTCAAGGGGTATTTTTGTTTCTTTTTTATTTTCGTTTGCCGGGGCTACGAAGGCACGTGGCAACAAACAAACAAAAAGGTGGCCTTAAAGCTGGGCCAGTGGTAACAACCGTGTCAATCATTTGGAGATGGAGCTCAGCAGGTTTTTTTTTGGATGAGGTGCATTGCTCCTCGAAGATTCACCGGAAACGCTGGGTTCGTGCGGAACTCTGTAACGATGTAGGTTTTCACGGCTCGATGCATGATGATTGCTTCGAAAAGCTGCTCTCTCCTCGCGACGTTTCGCCTCACACGTTGGAGGCATCCTCAGGCGTAGTGTGCGTGCGCGGCTTCTATTGTCTCCTTATATGTGTGGGCGTGATGCGTGTGTTCTTTGTTGTGTGAGTCCGCCTCTGAGTCACCTTGACACTAATTTCCATATCCTATTCCCACCCCCGGAACTGTGATTTCCCCCTCCCTGCTTTGTCTGTGGCTAGTCCCCTAATTTCCATCTCATGAAAAGATGCCCCTCACACAATTATACGATCCCTCTCTGATGTCCTGCATTCCTGACTTCAATAACTGGCCTCCAGGATTGGCTAAGTTTTATACGCATTTTTTGTTTTCGGTTCATGATGCTTTTAGTCTTCTGAATCTCAATTGCCCCCAACGTGTGAGGCGAAACGTCGCGAGGAGAGGAGAGAGAGCCATCGACGCGGCTGTCCCGAGAGAGCAGCTTTTCGAAGCAATCATCAGAGGACACTCTCTCGATGTGTGCCATTTTACGATGGCCGCTTCCTCGCACATCAGTTGTTTTGAGATAACCGTGTCGAGCGCTGCTCCTCCGTCCGTCGCGACGCTCCGCCTTTCACGTTGGAGGCATCCTCATGCGTCCTGCGATTGCGAAATGCGAGTGTGCGGTGCTGTACGTGTCTCCTGGCAGCGAACGTGTGCAGCACAGCACACACGTGCTCCACGAAGTCTCAGAAGATAAGAAGAGAGGAGCGCTCGACAGGGCTGTCCCGAAAGAACACCTTTGGAAATATCTCATCTCATCTCATTGTCTGAAACCGCTTAATCCTATATAGGGTCACGGTGAGCCGGAGCCTATCCCGGAAACACAGGGCGTAAGGCAGGAATACACCCGACGACGGGACGCCAGTCCATCGCCGGGCATTGCGGGACAATTTTAGTCTGCGAGCCAATCAACCTATCCATGAGCATGCTTTTGGACTGTGGGAGGAAACCGGAGTACCGGGCGAAAACCCACGCGGACACGGGGAGAGCATGCAAACTCCACACAGAAAGGCACCCGAGCCGAGAGATTCGAACCCGGGACCTTCTTGCTGTGAGGCGTCAGCGCTAACCACTGGGCCACCGCGCCGCCCCCTTTGGAAATCAATCATCTTGCATTGAGCTGTAGAAACTCACATCAGGTGCTATTGTAATATTTCGTCTGTTTTTGAAACGTTCTATTTCTTCGCACTCTTGGGTCTGAACGGATTTCCAGAAGTGTACATTCACAGGCACAGGCGCATTACAATATTCCCTGCTGATCCCCCCCCACCTCTCCCACTTTCCCTCTGCCCCTAATCTCCCAGCACACTGGCACAATTCCTACCCTTCCAACCCCCATCATAAGCCACACTCTTCTGCAACCGCCGCTCACAATTCTCCCAACCATTTCTGTCATCTTAAAATCAAAAATCTTGATGAGCGTTGCTCCAGGCGCCTGTAAATGCTTAAAGCCCTCTCTCTGGTATAAGGTATCAGAACAGAATATAATGTTTTCTATTTTCACGTTGGTAAATATATGACATTATATCCTAACACAGCCCAGCCATACGACAAACACCATGACAAACATCAGAGGCTCGCATGGTCACCTAGATAAATTGCTTTATTATCTAATAGGATGCATATGGGTGACAAATGAGAAATGCCTGTTGATAGGATACCAGGGATGTATGAAAATGATTATTAATCAATGTCTGAAATAATTAAACAGTTTTTTTTTGCAACAAAAGCTGAAATAATGTGTATGTAGAATGTCTTAAGTGCGATGTATTACATTGCTCTCAATCATAAATTGATTTAAAAATAACATTGACAGCGGATTTTCAACGAAACGTAACGCATTGCCTCTGAAATATCAGCAATTTAGAAATCATGAAAAGTATTATCCTTTGTTTTAAAAATGCCCAATGACATGATCACGACGTAAGGTTCAAATAATTCCTTATGTAAATAAATACTGTACGTGTAATATTGTTAGGGTAAAATGGTTGTCACGATAATTAGCAACTGTAAATGTTTGAATCAGCCGGCGGTTGCCAGTGTAGAGGAATAATACCACGACTTTTAAACATGCCATCATTATAATGTATGCCCAGCAGTGCCCAGCAATGATTAAATGTCCCCACTCATATTTAAGACCAGTTAATTACCCGAGTGCTGTGTACAATAGTAAGCATGAAAATACAATACAACACTGCCAGAACAATGCGCTCGAGTGTGAAACGAGACGCTCACGTCGAGGGGGGTGGGGAGGGGGGGCGGAGCCTATCCCGGCAAACACAGGGCGCAAGGCAAAACCATAAGCTTGCATGTGGCGCCAGTACATCACAGGGCACTGGGGTCAATTTACTGAGCAGGCCAACTAACCTAGGCAGCAGCATGGCTTTGGACGGTGGGAGGGAATCTGAGTATCCGGCGAAAACACACGCGGACATGGGGAGAACACGCAAACGCCACACAGAAAAGCTATTCACTGCACCACCGCGCCGCCCCAAGGGCAATGTTCTATTTCAATTCAAATCTAATGCTCGAAATGTAAGTGAGATACCAATACAAGAGAGAGGAGGGGAAGGGGACATTATCTATGTTGGGAACCTGACAACATTACATTACCAAGCAGAGCGCTCATGAAATCTGAACTGTCCTGCCCACCAGCCGCACACCACCTTTCACACACCTGAATTGAGCAGCAAAGGTGAGGAATGATGAGACCAATGCGGCATGGGGAGATTTTCATACAGCCCTGCGCTGTCAGGGATTACATTTATTTTTACCAGCGCAAGGAACGTCTGATAAATACACAAAGCTGTAAATGAGTCATGTAGAGATTTTTGCTTATTTAATTACGTGCATTTACTACATACGCATTTATCATGTTGACGCCTGTTGTGCCTTTATTGTAGTTTATTTCATATAAGCTTGTTTATCGTAGACATAAGGGCGGCGCGGTGGCCCAGTGGTTAGTGCTGTCGCTTCACAGCAAGAAGGTCCCGGGTTCGAATCTCTCGGCTCGGGTGCCTTTCTGTGTGGGAGTTTGCATGCTCTCCCCGTGTCCGCGTGGGTTTTCGCCGGGCACTCCGGTTTCCTCCCACAGTCCAAAAAGCATGCTGCTGCATATGTTAATTGGCTCGCAGGCTAAATTGCCCCGCAGTGCCCGGCGATGGACTGGCGTCCCATCGTCGGTATATCCTTGCCTTGCGCCCTGTGTCTGCCGGGATAGGCTCCGGCTTCACCGTGACCCTGTATAGGACTCAGCGGTTTAGGACAATGAGATGAGATGAGATCGTAGACATCTGCACAATGCCTATTCAGTTACATTAGTCGCTTCTAACGCGCCTTCGCTCTAAGGGTAGTGACGGGGCGCTATCCTTGGTGCTGAAATGTAAAAGCACTCGGTTTATATAAGATTACAACAGGTTTTACCGTATCTGGCGATTATGCAGGTGTTAAGATCTTAACACCTGCATAATCGCCAGATACGGTAAGATCTTAACACCTGCATAATCGCCAGATACGGTAAAACCTGTTGTAATCTTATATACGTATACTGGCAAAAAAGTACCCATAGCGTTAACAGCCCCACCTCAGCTATAAAGCATTGATACTGCATTGTCTGGAGCTGACTGCCTTTTGGCAGCGACTGCATCGACAAATAAGCTCAAAAGGAAGCCACTGCCTGGTGAAGGTCGGTAGTTGAAGGACAATGCATAGGTTATCAAAGCTACCTGTTTGCATTCTTTGCCACTAGTATGTGTGGCTTTTGCAAACTGGACACATTGTAAAATGTGTATTTTTTGGTGTTTGGGATCTTAACACCTGCATAATCGCCAGATACGGTAAAACCTGTTGTAATCTTATATATGTATACTGGCAAAAAGTACCCATAGCACTAGGTTTAGTCCTACACAAACGGTGTACGATGTATATATTAACGCCTATGCATGTGTATTGGCACACAACACATTATCTGTTTCCAGGCAGCGGTGCTAAGCATCGCGAATTCCAGTTTGTGCAGCAGACCCAGCTTGTCGTCGGGGTAACGTGTGGCTCTACCTGTCTATGTGATAAACTAACCGCGATCCAGCAACTGTCGCCGGCAATGCATAGATCATGAGTGACCACGGTCACTTTAGGTGAACAGTGTGCGTGCTGAACAATATGTGGTCTACGCACCGCAAACAATTTGTTTATGGATGAGGCAGGTTTCGTACGAGTCTCTGGTTCAGTGACAACCGAGTGAGGATGTGACGACGCTCGTGATGACGTTGACGTCGCCAAGATGGGCGGAACAGTCGCGCGCAACAACACGAGGCTCAAGTGCGTTTGATACACGGGCGCCAATTCGCAACAGCGGCCCGCACAGTGGACGAAACAACACAGAGCCACTCCTGCCGGATGTGTGTACAGCCCACAAGAGTAGGCAACACACAATCGCACGCAGTAGTGAGGAATTCAACTTAGCAACACATGAGTTCAGACCGGGGCGGCGCGGTGGCCCAGTGGTTAGCACTGACGCCTCGCAGCAAGAAGGTCCCGGGTTCGAATCTCTCAGCTCGAGTGCCTTTCTGTGTGGAGTTTGCATGCTCTCCCCGTGTCCGCGTGGGTTTTCGCCGGGTACTCCGGTTTCCTCCCACAGTCCAAAAGCATGCTCCTGGATAGGTTGATTGGCTCGCAGACTAAAATTGTCCCGCAATGCCCGGCGATGGACTGGTGTCCCGTCGTCGGGTGTATTCCTGCCTTACGCCCTGTGTTTCCGGGATAGGCTCCGGCTCACCGTGACCCTATATAGGATTAAGCGGTTTCAGATAATGAGATGAGATGAGTTCAGAGCGCATGGAGACAGGTTTGCAGGTGCCCCAAGCGGCCCTCCCCGACCCCATGATATCTCCTCGCCCCCACTTCCTACACCCCCATTATCCTCCCAGTTTCCGTCTCCTTTAGAAACCATCACCTCTACTTCTCGTCCAATCACCGTCCATCTCTCGTCTGAACTCTCCCCCACCCCGTACCCCCGATTTCCCGTGGGGCTGACGTCATCACACGGCCCTCGCCATGCTCACCCGATGCGGAGCGACTGACGTCAGTAAGCTGCGCCTCTGTTGTGGGCTGTGCACAGTGTGCGGCACCGCACACCGAATGTCACCAACACGCGGTCGGACACCGGCCGTGGAGTCAATCCCCGTGCCAATGACAAGAATTGTCACACATCACACAAACAGAACGTGTAGGCAGCACGTAGGGAAACAAATAACTGCAGGGGGGGTATTAAAACACCACGTTAATGGTTTGGAATTTGCCAAATGTTAACATCACCCATTAACAGTCCATGGAACGGGCAACATTATGAAATGTACGACTATTTATGCATAGCGAAAACACACACGCGTGCACTATAGAGATATATAAAGCACGAATTTTTTTAGCTAAATCATTGAGAACTGCTCCTTCAGGACAGCCGTGTCAAGCATTTCTCCTCCCCTTCACAACGTTCGGCCTCCCACATAACGCATCACGATGCTTCCACCGAAGGAGGCGAAACGTCACGAAGGAGAGAGAAGGATCGCTCGACACGGCTATCCCGAATGAGCTACTTTTACGTCAATTCTCACTCCCTTATCTCTCTCTGTGTGCCACTTTCTTTCTCAAAGACGTCGTCGATCTTGGAATTCATTCCCTTCACCTCTGTCCATTAATATTCACGCAAAAGCTTCTCGATAGATTCTATCAGTAGATCCCCGGTTTACCCTGATTATTCACTTTATCATCCAATCTCCCCCACTTCTTCTCCCTCCTTTATGCAGACCGTTGGCACCAGTCGGTTATGCGAAGGCGCAGCAGGTAATGCTGCAGCCTCAAAGCAAGAACACCCAGGTTCGATTCCCGTATCAGGTGCCTTTCCCTGTGGACTTTTGCGTGTCTGCACGGATTTTCTCCAAGTACTCCGATTTCCTCCCACCGTCTAAAACACACACTACTGCTGATTGGCCTACTGACTAAATTTCTCCTGATACCCTGCGATGGACTGGAGCACCATTCTATGTATAGCCCTGCCTCTCGCTCCGTGTTTTGCCGGAATTGGCTGCGGTACCCGGCGAACCCGCATAGGATTAAGCGGGAACTGAGAATGATGATGAATGGGCTACTCACTCGGTCTATACAATACATCACTTGCCAGACGGGAAATCAAAGGAGGACTGCGTCTCGTCAATCTGATCACATCCAACTCACTCATGGCCGCATTTGCAAGCCGACATGTTTTATGAAGTGATTTTAAAAAAATTAGCCTTTTATATCACAGAATAACGCAGTGTCTGGCAAATGTTGGCATCAGCTGCCTTCCTCTCGCCGCTCTGTGGTTTGCTCACTACACCTCTGTGATGATGTAAGGTTCATCTCATCTCATTGCCAGAAACCGCTTAGTCCTGTACAAGGTCGCGGTGAGCCGGAGCCTATCCGGGCAGACACAGGGCGCAAGTCAGGGGTATAACCGCGATGGAACGCTCTTCTATCACCGGGCACTGCGGGCAATTTAGTCTGCAAGCCAATTACATATTTTTGGACTGTAGGAGGAAACCGGAGTGCCCGGCGAAAACCCACGCGGACACGGGGAGAAAACATGCAAACTCCACACAGAAAGGCACCCGAGCCGAAATTCGAACCCGGGACCTTCTTGCTATGAGGCGACAGCGCTACCCACTGGGCCACCGTGCCGCCATAATGATGTAAGTCTTCCTGGATAAGGGCATCTGCTAAATAATTATTAATAATAATGACAAAAGCGTGATGTCAAGAAATAAAACCACATGCGCTCCGTCTGTAATCGGATTTAAGATCTCTTCCCCTGGGCAGCACTGTGTCTTTGGACTATAGGAGGGAAACGGAGTACCCGGCGAAAACCAAAGGGGGGCACGGGGAGAACATGCAAACTCCACACAGAAAGGCACCCGAACCGGGAATCGACGGGACCGTGAGACCCGCCCTCGATTACAGTGGCACCCGATTCGCGCGGTTCTCGTTGATACAAAGACAAAGATTCCCCCCCCCCCGTGTAGCCTCAACAGACTGTAGGGTCAAGTGCCGTTAGCGATCACCTCGGGAAAGTCGACACCGCACACGAGTAGGTGGGTGCCCAGCACCACGCCCGACCGCCTTTGTCTCCCTGGTGGCAATGTTTACCGCACACAGCACCCGGTGCGCGCTCGAGGCCGAGTCGACCGCTCCTCTGGAATAGCGCGCGGCACGCACCGTGTGACTCCGTGCGGACGAGTTAGAGGCGATGCATGCACGCGGATTTTGTTTTATTGTCTCCCGAGCTTTTTAATCAATTCTATGACGATTATCGTGGTGCGGAGGAAAAAAATGCTGCGATTGCTCGTTCCACCACCCCACGGCGTAGCGAACGTAATAATGTTGCAGAAAACGTGTTCTCTGTTTGTAAATAGGGCGGCGCGGTGGCGCAGTGGTTAGCGCTGACGCCTCACAGCAAGAAGGTCCCGGGTTCGAATCTCTCGGCTCCGGTGCCTTTCTGTGTGGAGTTTGCATGCTCTCCCCGTGTCCGCGTGGGTTTTCGCCGGGTACTCCGGTTTCCTCCCACAGTCCAAAAGCATGCTCCTGGATAGGTTGATTGGCTCGCAGACTAAAATTGTCCCGCAATGCCTGGCGATGGACCGGCGTCCCGTCGTCGGGTGTATTCCTGCCTTGCGCCCTGTGTTTCCGGGATAAGCTCCGGCTTCACCGTGACCCTATATAGGATTAAGCGGTTTCAGATAATGAGATGAGATGAGATGTCTGTAAATAACGGTAGGCAATTCATATATCTGTGTCCGTCACTGCGGAGCGATGATGGCAATTGGTCGCGCATGAATATGAGCGTGACCGCGATACGGACGAATGCCGTGAAACAATCATTGTTCTGGTCTTGTTGGGTACCGCTGGGCGCCGCATGGCACCTGTGTGCGCGGCACGCGTGAACATCTCATCTCATTATCTGAAACCGCTTAATCCTATATAGGGTCACGGTGAAGCCGGAGCCTATCCCGGAAACACAGGGCGTAAGGCAGGAATACACCCGACGACGGGACGCCGGTCCATCGCCGGGCATTGCGGGACAATTTTAGTCTGCGAGCCAATCAACCTATCCAGGAGCATGCTTTTGGACTGTGGGAGGAAACCGGAGTACCCGGCGAAAACCCACGCGGACACGGGGAGAGCATGCAAACTCCACACAGAAAGGCACCGGAGCAGAGAGACTCGAACCCGGGACCTTCTTGCTGTGAGGCGTGCATCGAGAGGGCATTGTTTTTAGTTCAGTGAACCGGAGAGAGGAAGCGTTCGCGAGCTTCGGTGCGCCGGCGAGAACACCACCAAAGTGTGTGTGTGTTTGTGTGTTTGTGTTGTGTGCCGATGACAAATATGGAAAATCATACAAAGCACACACACGCACACGCGCGCACGCACGCACGCGTTGCAATATGCTTGAGAAAGCGTGTTCCCGTGGAAGTGATTTTGTCTGCGTGTCAGAATGGTGTGTGTGTGTGAGAGAGCGCTTGCACGCGTGTGTCTATGTGTCTGTGCGTCTGTGTGTGTGTGTGTCTGTGTGTGTGTGTGTGCGAGAGAGCGCTTGCACGCGTGTGTCTGTGTGTGTGTGTGTGCGACAGAGCGCTTGCACGCGTGTGTCTATGTGTCTGTGTGTCTGTGTGTGTGTGTGTCTGTGTGTGTGTGTGTGTGCGAGAGAGCGCTTGCACGCGTGTGTCTGTGTGTGTGTGTGCGAGAGAGTGCTTGCACGCGTGTCTGTGTGTGTCTGTGCGAGAGAGCTAGAGAGCGAGAGAGAGCGCTTGCACGCGTGTGTGTGTGCGAGAGAGAGCTTGCACGCGTGTGTCTGTATGTGTGTGCGAGAGAGAGAGAGAGAGCTTGCACGCGTGTGTCTGTGTGTGTGCGAGAGAGAGCTTGCACGCGTGTGTCTGTGTGTGTGTGCGAGAGAGAGAGAGCTTGCACGCGTGTGTCTGTGTGTATGTCTGTGGAGAGAGAGAGCTTGCACGCGTGTGTCTATGTGTCTGTGGAGAGAGAGAGCGAGAGAGAGAGCTTGCACGCGTGTGTCTATGTGTCTGTGGAGAGAGAGAGAGCTTGCACGCGTGTGTCTGTGTGTGTGCGAGAGAGAGAGCTTGCACGCGTGTGTCTATGTGTCTGTGTGTGTGTGTGGAAAGAGAGAGCTTGCACGCGTGTGTCTATGTGTGTGTGTCTGTGCGAGAGAGAGAGAGCTTGCACGCGTGTGTCTATGTGTGTGTGTGTCTGTGCGAGAGAGAGAGAGCTTGCACGCGTGTGTCTATGTGTCTGTGGAGAGAGAGAGAGAGCTTGCACGCGTGTGTCTATGTGTCTGTGTGTCTGTGCGAGAGAGCGAGAGAGAGAGAGCTTGCACGCGTGTGTCTATGTGTCTGTGTGTGTGTGTGGAAAGAGAGAGCTTGCACGCGTGTGTCTATGTGTCTGTGCGAGAGAGAGAGCGAGAGAGCGAGAGAGAGAGCTTGCACGCGTGTGTCTATGTGTCTGTGCGAGAGAGAGAGAGAGCGAGAGAGCGAGAGAGAGAGCTTGCACGCGTGTGTCTATGTGTCTGTGTGTGTGTCTGTGCGAGAGAGAGAGAGAGAGCTTGCACGCGTGTGTCTGTGTGTCTATGTGTGTCTGTGTGTGTGTCTGTGCGAGAGAGCGAGAGAGCGAGAGAGAGAGCTTGCACGCATGTGTCTGTGGAGAGAGAGAGAGCTTGCACGCGTGTGTCTATGTGTATGTCTGTGGAGAGAGAGAGAGAGAGCTTGCACGCGTGTGTCTATGTGTCTGTGTGTGTGTGTGTCTGTGCAGAGAGAGCCGTGTGCTAATGCAAAGTTGTTACCATGGAGACTGGTCCAGGCACGACGCCTGCAACGGGGCTACAGGAGTGACGAGAGACCCCGACGCTTTAATAACGAACAGGCGCCTTCGCTTCGGCACGGAGCCGTGAAGCGACCTCGGCAGACGAAAAGGTCCTCTCGTAGCAGAGCCCAGCAGACAGCAGGGTCAAGCGCTTCGGTTTTTTAAATTATTTTAACGATCAATTATATGAGACCAGCGCGAACACGTGTGTGAGTGGTGGCCACCACACGCGGCCGCCTTTGTCTCCCGAGTGGCGTTGTTTACACCCCGCACCAGATACTCATTTGGGGGGGCTGAGTAAACCTAGGGGAAGCCCAGGGCCGCGACCGTGTACAGGATTAAGCGATTTCTGCCATCCTGGGTATATCCCTGCCTTGCGCCCTGTGTCTGCCGCGATAGGCTCCGGCTCACCGCGACCCTGTACAGGACTGAGCGGTTTCTGACAATGAGATGAGACAAGCTGGTGTTGTGAGTTTGTTTAATCGTGCAATCGTGTGTGTTACTGAATACGTTTATGATTACCATTAGAGTTTAATTTATACACATGCTTTTGCTGTAAGTTTATTATCGCTTTGGTTTCATGCGTGGTTATTTAGCCACTTGTTTGTTGTATGTTCATTGGATAAATGTTTATGTTTACAGCAGGATGAACCTAGTGAGCTTGAAAGTTATAGATGCAAGATTCCTGCGCATTAAATCAAAGAGCACAAGCTTACAATCACGATCTGTGTATGAATGAAACTCTAACCGAAATCATAATACATTGATTGCTTCTGAAAAGCTGCTCTTTCGGAATAGTCGCGTGGATCCTGTAAGAGCAGCTGTTAGGAGCAATCATCACGCTTCGAGCCGTACATCATAACAGTAATCAGGAACAGAAATCTGTTGTATCGCGGAAATCCCGCATCTAGAGCTTGCGAGCTCACTGAGTGCTTTCTGCTGTAATAATTCACATCAATCTAGTCTTAGAGACAGGAGCCAGTGTTAGAGATAGGAGCCAGTGTTAGAGACTGAAGTCACAGTGTGAAAGATAGGATCCAATGTTAGAGATAGATGCTAGTGTTATAGACAGGAGCCAGTGTAAGAGACAGGAGCCGCAGTGTAAGAGATAGGAGCCAGCGTTATAGATGGGAGTCACAGTGTAAGAGATAGGAGCCAGTGTTAGAGATTGGAGCCAGTGTTGGTCGCGGGAATTCCGCATACAGAGCTTGCAAGCTCACTGGGCGTTTTCTGCCATAATAATACACATCTATCACCACTCCTGCACCAAAAGACTGCAACACCAGCGCGCACTAAGCCACGGGGCGGATAAAATCATAACACGGTCCCGCAGCCGAATCACTCTAAACCACGCTTACCGCACCAAGCCACTCACAACACCAAGCCACTCCACCCCACAAAGCCACTCACCCCACCAAGCTACTCACTACACCAAGCCACTCACCACACCAACCCACTCACAACACCAAGCCACTCACCACACCAAGCCACTCACACCACAAAGCCACTCACAACACCAAG
>JAZEWT010000009.1:3229080-3239266 GCA_036362905.1 Mordacia mordax | reverse complement strand
CCAATCCCTCTCTCCGAAATCTCACCGCGCAGGCAGGTGTCCTCCGGACACATGGCCCAGTCTTACTACAGACGCGCGGGCGCCAGCGAACACCGCCGCGACCGCATCCCCCTGCGCATCGTGCGCGCCGAGGCGGGACTATCCCCCGCCGAGAGGGCCTTCCTGGCGGCCGTCGAGAGCGGCGACTACTGCACGGTGAAGCGCGCCCTGGACGACGTCTCCGTCTACGGCCACATCGACGTCAACTGCCTGGACCCGCTGGGCCGCAGCGCGCTGCTGCTCGCCATCGACAACGATAACCTGGAGATCGTGGAGCTGCTGCTCAGCTACAAGCTCTCGGCGTGGGACGCGCTCCTGCACGCCATCCGCAAGGAGGCCATAGGCGCCGTGCAGCTGCTGCTGGACCACATCAAGTGCGTGCCGCAGGTGAGAGAGGCGGCGGCGGCGGCGGCGGTGGCGGCGGTAGGAGCGGTGACAGTTGGAGCAGAGCAGATGCTTGGCTCGTTTCGCCGTTGCGATTTTTTGTTACGAGAGGTGTCTATTTGGTGCTTTTAGATGTTGATTCGACTCTCACTGCTTGTCGTGCTGGGATGATGGTTCGCTGGTGACCTGTGCCTGCTCAGGAACACGTCTCCCTTTCTTTTTGATTTGCTGTTCTTTGATTAGCTTCATTGATTTCATATTCGTAATTTGATTTACTTGATCGATTCCGATGTTGGTTGACACGCCGTTCTCTCCACAGCTCTGTGCGGCGACAATACTAACAATACTAATTCGGGTGAAAAGCACTATAGAACTGCAAATGATAATGAAACACTGTATTTTCGCAAGAAAACTGGTGAAATCCTCTTCTTTTTTACATCTCTATACTGTTAGAATAAAGTACCCATAGCATACACTGCTCAAACCGAGCCACTGTCTGCGATATTGCGTTGTCCTGAGCTGATTTCCTTTTGGCAACATATAGCTAGCACTGAGACTAGGCTATAGAGGAAGCCGTTTCACGTGTGGACCAATCACTTTTAAAGACAATGCATACATTAACATTTTGTTTGCCTGTTTTTGCCGCAAACCTGTGGTTCTTGCAAACTTGACACTTTGCAAAAAGTGTCTATTTGGTGTTTGAAGATCTTAACGCTGTTTTATTGTCATAAAACGGGTAAAACCTATTCTTTTTGACAATATTTATATTGCTTTTGCGAATATCAGTATAAATACATATTCCGTTCACTGCATTGGCCATTTGCCAGACTGCCAGATGGTGTTGCATATCTCGCATTGGAGGATCTCAATTATAATTTTTACTCATTCAGCTGAGCTCTTATCTATACCTGTAAGAGATGCTTTTCATTCCTGTCAAAGTGTCTTCGGCCTTGTTCGTTGGTGTGTCCCAAACAACGTTAATCTGTGGTGTCATCTCTGTCACCTTACAAAATTGTTGGAATTCCAGACCTCCCTGGATGATCAGGAGATTATTTGTGGGGGGGGGTGTTGCTCTCTATCGTTTGGCATCTCGACAGAGCAGTCAACTCCTCCGACGATCCTCCATATCCTGCCTCCTGGCTTAGTGTGGACGAGGATGGCTCACTTCGCTGGCTCTTGGGTTTTTTTTTTAATCCACACAGGATGTCCACACATCCTGCTCTCGTCACTCGACAAGGCGTAGTGGGAAAGGTGATTTCGTGGCGGATTGCTGATCCTGCCCGCAGGCAGTACTGGGTTTAAGGATGTCGCTAACAGGCCTTGTCTGCGCCGTGTGTAGTGTGTAACATTCGTTCAAGGTGACCCGTGTTTGCTTTGTTTTGCAGGAATAGTTGTTAGAACATATTCAGGAAAGTTTAAGGCAGATTCAAAATAAACCAGTCAACGTGGCGCTCCTTGCTCTACTACGGTTAATTCCACCGAGGACTGCTGGTACTGAACATCTGCTGCTCATTAGCTTGGGCCACATCTGTGGAGCGGCTCCTTCTGTCGAAGGCTTCAAATTCCCGATGGCATTACCTTAACAGATTTTGCCTCGTCGATGACTCACTGCCGTGGAAATCAGTCCAAGGTTGCCACGGCTAAACAAACACTTCTGGGAAACATTACTTTAAAAGGCCTAAAGGAGAATTGATTAAATGTTAGTTTGCGTTTTCGAATTAAAACAATACCTTAGACGGTCATTTATTTTCATGACCAATACATTTCAGATGCCCTGTCTGTATCAAGATTAATTTTCTCTATTTTCAAGGTGACCTGTTTTTTTGCTAGCCTTACAGAAATGGTTATTTTTTTTTTTTAAAGCACACAACAAAGTTGGCGGTAAATGTAATTAATGCGATCACTTTCCATCGCTCCATTCTCAGCAGTCTTGACGTCACGGGAATTTGAACGTCCTATTTCCAGCGCTCGGCGATTTCTGGCAATTCCCTGCAGAAATGTCTGGACAGCTGTGAAAATTGACCTGTCTGGTGCCGTGTTATTGCAATGGATTGGAATCACTCCACGAGTGCTAATGAACTGAATTTAGAGTCCCATCATGTGTCGCTACGTGTGGCCCCTCACTAGCCCAGCAGAAACGTCAGAGGCACTCTAAGAGCCATCATTAGACAGCCACATGCAGTGAAGGCTACTAACCCAAATTGCAAGTCTTAATCTAGTCGTCAAAGACAGCAACATCCTGAAAGGGGTTAACATTTCGGCACAGATTATAAATGTTTTTCTTGCTGTGGTGTGCCGAGTTGAATTCTGTAAGGCAATGCTGCTCAATGTGTTGCTGTAGGTTTTCACGGCTCGTTGTATCTCATCTCATTGTCAGAAACGGCTTAGTCCTGTACAGGGTCGCGGTGAACCGGAGCCTATCCCGGCAGACGCATGGCGCAAGGCAGGGATATACCCAGGAAAGGACGCCAGTCCATCACCGGGCACTGCGGGCAATTTAGTCTGCAAGCCAGTTAACCTATGGAGCAGCATGTTTTTTGGGCTATGGGAGGAAACCGGAGTGCCCGGCAAAAACCCACGCGGACACGGGGAGAGAACATGCAAACTCCACACAGAAAGGCACCCGAGCTGAGATTCGAACCTGGGTCCTTCTTGCTGTGAAACGACAGCGCTACCCACTGGGCCACCGTGCCGCCCAGGCTCGTTGTATGAGATTTGATATTAAGAGCTGCGAGCCCGAAAGAGCAGCTCTTAAGAGCAATTTCCAATGCTGCTCGATGTTTATATTTTTAGATCTGGACAGACGGAGCGGACAGAGCGAGCAGTGGAGCAGAGGTTAGCGCATTGCGACCTAAGTTTAATTTCCAATCATGTCAAAAATCCGTGACGAGTGATACCTGAACAAGTCCTGCTCCGCTCTCCCTTCAACAACCCGTGCTGACCGGAGTGGTGAAGTATGGTCAAATAACCCCCGTGACCGGGCGGCCTCCAGTAAGTCAGTTTTCATTTAAACTGGAATGAACCTTTGAACTAGGTAGCTCTTTCCAACAGTTGTCCATCAGGGAGGTGTAAGCAAGTTACCGCATGTCAGGCTACTAGATGCAATTTAGTCAGGGCAATTAACCTAGGCAGCGTGTCTTTGGACTGTGGGAAGTAGCCAGAGTACCTAGAGAAATTACACGTGGACAGGCGAACAGAGCACACAAACATAAGATTACAACAGGTTTTACCGTATCTGGCGAGTATGCAGGTGTTACCGTATCTGGCGAGTTTGCAGGTGTTAAGATCTTAACACCTGCATACTCGCGTGTTAAGATCTTAACACCTGCATACTCGCCAGATACGGTAAAACCTGTTGTAATCTTATATATGTATACTGGCAAAAAAGTACCCATAGCGTTAACAGCCCCACCTAAGCTATAGATCACACAAACTCCACGTAGAAAGTCATTCGAGCAGGGAAATGAACCAGACACGGGTGCCGTTAACTCCGTGGTGGATCGACAAAGGGCTCGACGATTATAATTACGATAGGCATAGAGAGAGAGAAAAATCCTTATTCATAAGCACTGAGACGAAATAGAAGTGGAACCTCGCCATCCGCGGGGTTGCATTCCTGCCAATTTTGTTTGGCAAATGTGTGAGATAACGCAAATCCTTGAACCCGGTTCGGGGGCAAATCTTTGAACCGGTTAGGTGGCAAATCTGTGAGCCTATTGGGGGAGCAAATCTATCAAAAGGGAAAGAGCTGGTCGGTAAAAGTCTGTTGCAAGTCTCTCCTCTCTCTCTCTCTCAAGTCAGATGTCGATAAGAAACACTGAATAGCGCTCAAATGAGATAATGGAATCAAGATCAAAGGACATTAAAAAAAAAACACAGACAACTGTCAGAAATATTGACTGTGGACGAGACGGGAGAAATTCTCCTCCATTGCTCTTCGCGATTCAATCAGCAGCACGCGGCTCGTCTTGTAGGAATGAATCTGTTGACCCAAAACACGTTACCACTTGCTCTCTTAAACATTCTCAAGTCCCTGCCTCGCAATTCCATGCCCAGAATGAAGGGTAATCTTATTTGATGATGAATATGTAAGCCGCTGGTGAGGTCGCCGTGCATTTTCTTTATTAAAATCCTGTACAAGGCTTTTGTTCTGATAGGTTCAGGATAATTCCAGAGACTTTGAGACAAAATGAATGAAAGAGTATGAGCAGAGATTGAGATATGCCAAGCAGAGTGGCGCTGGGTTTTTTTATTTCACCATCTGCCTCCTTTGTTCCTATACATTGCACTAAAAGCAGTTCCCCCGCGTTAAATAACAATACTAATTTATAATCGTTCATTTAATAATAATATTTGCATTTCTAAAGTGGGGCGGCGCGGTGGCTCACAGGGTAGCGCTGTCGCCTCACAGCAAGAAGATCCCGGGTTCGAATCTCGGCTCGGGTGCCTTTCTGTGTGGAGTTTGCGAGTTCTCTCCCCGTGTCCGCGTGGGTTTTCGCTGGGCACTCTGGTTTCCTCCCACAGTCCAAAAAACATGCTGCTCCGTAGGTTAATTGGCTTGCAGACTAAATTGCCCGCAGTGCCCGGTGATGGACAGGCGTCCCATAGTGGGTACATCCCTGCCTTGCTCCCTGTGTCTGCCGGGATAGGCTCCGGCTCAACGCAACCTGTACAGGACTAAGCGGTTTCTGACAATGAGATGAGATTTCTAAAGCGCCTCTCCATAACGCGGAACTAGAGAAAACGGCATGTCAGCAATTTCAGGATAGATAGATTAAGGAAAATAATGACAATAAACAAATAAAGGGCATTGTATTAAAAATAAATTAATCATTAAAATAAATGAAAGAGAGTTCCTAAGCAGGCACGGGTCAATAGCGAGCCAGCATCCAAGCAGCAGAAAATCGTCACAGGAGTTAGCCGTGAACAGGATTCGAACTCGGGTCGCGGGTTTGTAGCCCAGCGCGCCAACCGCTGGGCCACCGCTCCCAACCCATCCAAGCACCCAGCAGTGAGCAGCATCAACAGTCCGAGACAGAGGACATCTCGGGATTATGGAACGAGTGTATACCGTAGTTCCAATGACTCAAGAGACCCACAGCATTACAGGAAACGGCAGATAACAATAATAATTTTACATTTATAACGCGCACGTATTCATTCACTGTCGAAGGTATTCATGCAACAGAGAACGACTCAGAGGCGCGAGGAGAGCGCAGAGAGGAGGAGGAGGCGGCAGCCAGGCGCTTTGCCGGCAACCAAGGGTCACAATGCGCTGCACAGAGCTGTGGAATGAGCAGCTTGCCAGCGCAGCGCAAGTTGACTCCGAGAATTGATGGATGAGCGGCGCGGTGGCACTGCGAGTTGCGCTCCTGCCTCACAGCGAGAAGGAGCGGGGTTCAAGCCCAGGCTAGGGCGCCACCTTTCTGCGTGCAATTTGCACGCTCTCCCCCGTGTCCGTGTGGGTTTTCGCCGAGTACTCCGGTTTCCTGCCACAATCCAAAGACATGCCCTCAAGGTCGATTGTCCTGACTGCATTGCTCCCGGTGCCCTGACATGCTGTAACCTGCTCACCCCTCCCCGGTGGACAACTGGATTTACTTGTTTTTTAATCTACATAGGTCAACGGCTCCTTCAAGTTTAAATGCAAACTGACTGAAATTCAAAAGTGGCTGCACCAGGGGCGTTGGGCGCAGCTGGGGACAAATTGAGATCCTCCGTGGACACTCGGAGGATCTTGAAGACAATCCCGAGACAGATCAATGATTATATTAGATCCTCGAGGAAGAATGAGAGTAATTAACCGTCTCCCCTGAGCAGAGCAATACATCAAAAACTCATTCATTCATCATCAATACCCGCTTATTAGACAGCGTCGTTGCTGAACATTTACCGCTCCCATATTTACATTCCGGCGATGGACTGGCGTCCCATCGTCGGTATATCCTTGCCTTGCGCCCTGTGTCTGTCGGGATAGGCTCCGGCTTCACCGTGACCCTGTATAGGACTAAGCGGTTTCAGACAATCAGATGAGATGAGATATTTACATTCAGCCGATTTTTTTTTTTTAAACGAGCGCTCAATGTTTGTTAGACTTCTCATCTCATCCCATTGTCTGAAACCGCTTAGTCCTATACAGGGTCGCGGTGAGCCGGAGCCTATCCCGGCAGACACAGGGCGCAAGGCAGGGATATACCAACGATGGGACGCCGGTCCATCGCCGGGCACTGCGGGGCAATTTAGCCTGCGAGCCAATTAACCTATGCAGCAGCATGCTTTTTGGACTGTGGGAGGAAACCGGAGTGCCGGCGAAAACCCACGCAGACACGGGGAGAGAACATGCAAACTCCACACAGAAAGGCACCCGAGCCGAGAGATTCGAACCCGGGACCTTCTTGCTGTGAGGCGACAGCGCTAACCACTGGGCCACCGCGCCGCCCGTTTGTTAGACGTACACAACTCTATTCCCCCATGAAGCTCTGTAAAGTTAATTCGTGGGAAAACATGACACGCGTATTCATGTCGATGGAGGAATGAGACGCGAGAAACATAATCCGACTGCAGATTTGTTGCGATGCAGCGCTTTGTGACCCTGGGGTGAAAAAAAAGAAAAATGATTTGATCGCATTTTTGTTGCAATGTCAGCGCACTTATGACGCACACCGGGTACAGACAGCGCGCAAGTGAACGCACAGCCACGTGCTGGGCAACCACCTGGGGTGGTGGCATCTCGAACTTTAATTCTTTTTACGGAGACAGCAGACCCCAGGGTAATGTCCTCTCGCGAACCTTGGGGTCAGCGCAACCGAGGTGGTGGTTCGAGCGAGTGAACAATCTCCGAGGCTAATGTGATTTGCACGATGCGTCTGGAAGAGATTGCGTCGAGGCCTCACTGGTCAGTGGACTTTATGAATGCAGATGATGACAGGCGATTAGACGAAACCATCTGGAGGTCTGGCAGCATCATCCGCGCACGCTCTCTGCCAGTCATCTCTCTAGCTGGAATTTCAAAACTATTTAGAAACTTATGAATATATACAGAAAGGCCTCGGCCACGGATATTTTTCCCCGTTCATAGATTTGCTGCCTAACCAGTTTAGAAATTTTCCAAAACTGGTTTTCCTGTAAGTTATTGCCACAGGCATCACCAATTCTGCTTTTTGACGTAAAACTATACGGGAGGATAGTGTTTCAGGCAAAGGCCCTTTTTCAGAGCAAGGCAAACATAAGTTTTTCACATTCTATCTCTGCCCTCACTCTCCGCACTGAGTCATGGTCCAAAATGTCACCTTGATTAAAAAAAAACTTATATTCATTTCTGAAGTTAAACAGTGTAAATGATAAGTGTGGCGATGTCTCATCTCATTGTCAGAAACCTCTTAGTCCATTACAGGGTCGCAGTGAGCCGGAGCCTATTCCGGCAGACACAGGGCGCAAGGCAGGGATATACGCACGATGGAACGCCAGTCCATCACAGGGCACTGAGGGCAATTTAGTCTGCAATCAAATTAACCTACGCAGCGGGCATGTGGTTTTTTTTTGTGGACTGTGGGAGGAAACCGGAGTACCCGGCGAAAACCCACGCGGACACGAGGAGAGCATACAAACTGCACACAGAAAGGCACCCGAGCCGAGATTCGAACCCGGGCCCTTCTTGCTGTGAGACGACAGCGCTAGCCACTGGGGTGTGTGCTATGTAAGTTGCTGAAAAGGTTTCACGTGCAGCCGTTAGTGTTTACATTGTTTCTGGCTACAACTATGGGTTGAAATTGGCTAGAGGCTGACCGTTCCATCCGAGCGAAGCGGTAAACATGCACATATTTACGTTGAATGTCCACGATTAACAAAACGTTTAAGTGCATCAGCCTATCAGCGCTTCACGCTTATTTTAACCAGCAGCATTACGATAAAGCAGACAATATCGTCCCGGTTTACACTCTCTGGATCTCAAACACAAATCCGGGAGATGCAATTGGCGAGAGAGCGCTTCCCATAAGTAACGGAGCCTAGTCAGCGCAAACGAAATCAATTTTACGTAAGTGCCGTTTGAAAACGCGGCAGCGATCCACACAGTCATCAGAAATGTGCACCCCAGGTGGGGCATGGAATGAATCTCGTCATGTGGATCTTTAGACCGTAGCTGATGCCAAAACATACGGGTAAGAACATATCCAATTAGAATAACCATTGGAATATAATACGCCTTCTTTATCCTGCCTAATGACCTGCGCATAAACTGCATTGCCGTCGACACAAGTTTGCTACGCGTTTACGCAATACAAGTATTGTAAGGAAATCATGATTGTGGCTGTCGGTTGGGAGAGAAGCAATTTCCCAATTTTTTTTTACGATGCATTTTACTAAATTTCCATTATTAACATGTCTTTTGTGATGGAACCATCAGGGATCGGACAAAACAAACACGAGGCTGACAGATTCGCACAACGCAAATCCAAACGTGGCCCCTCTCAGATTACAAATGGTTCGGGGACCATTATAACGTCTCAGCATTACGCCGGGTGGCATGGTGACGCGGTGGTAACATCTGTGCCTCACTGAAAGACAGCTTTGCCTTAAGCGATTCTATTCCCAGCTCGGATTCCTTTCTGCGTGGTATTTGTGTGTGTTCTCCCCCTCTTCTGCTTGGCTTTCCTCCCACAATTCTCCGGCTTCCTCCCACAATTCATCAATTCGTTGGCCAATAACAATATATAGGACGCAGTGTTTGTCAAATGTTGGCGGCGGCTAATCGCGTGCCTTCCTCCACACACACCCCCACCCCCATCCTCCGCCCTCCGTATCGTTATCTCGTCCACAACCAAACACATCCAGAGCGCGCGTGTCCTAATGAGATTACGTTATTTAACAACTCACAGACACCTGCTGCGAGCGTTCCCCCTAATTTATTTGCTATTTTGCCACTCGCTCACCAGGCACAATGCGGGTGCGACAACGGTGCTGGAGCCCGCTGGCAGACGATTGCGTCGCCAGACTTGCGTGGCTGCGAGTCAGGCATTGTCTTTTTTTTTATTTCAAATGGGGACGCGAGCGAAACGAACGCTCGCCTTTCTGCACGCTCGCGATACAGTGAGAGCCTCGCATCGCGCCTCCTTTGATACGATTGGCAATGTGCGCGTTTGTCCGCCCCGGATAAATGATCCGCGCACGGTCAATGGAGTCGCCAGGATTTGGGACCAAATAAATGCCCTCCCATCTGCACAATTCTCATCTCATCTCATTGTCTGAAACCGCGTAGTCCTATAGAGGGTCACGGTGAGCCGGAGCCTATCCCGGCAGACACAGGGCGCAAGGCAAGGATATACCGACGATGGGACGCCAGTCCATCGCCGGGCACTGCGGGGCAATTTAGCCTGCGAGCCAATTAACCTATGCAGCAGCGTGCTTTTGGACTGTGGGATGAAACCGGAGTGCCCGGCGAAAACCCACGCGAGCACGGGGAGAGCATGTAAACTCCACACAGAAAGGCACCCGAGCCGAGATATTCGAACCCGGGACCTTCTTGCTGTGAGGCGACAGCGCTAGCCACTGGGCCACCGTGCCGCCCATCTGCACAATTGTCAAAAGCATTTGCGTTCTCTCGCGCAAAGGAGACGCTGACGCGTGAACTGATGTAAGTCATCGCGCGGCTCGAAGCGTGTGACGATTGCTTTGCACAGATGTTCTTTTCGGGATCGCCGTGTCGAGCGCTTCCTCCTCCTCCTCCGGAGACTCGGAACGCATGGGGATGCCTCCGACGTGGGAG
>JAZEWT010000009.1:3184312-3197972 GCA_036362905.1 Mordacia mordax | reverse complement strand
ATTCCTGCCTTACGCCCTATGTTTCCGGGATAGGCTCCGGCTTCACCGTGACCCTATATAGGATTAAGCGGTTTCAGATAATGAGATGAGATGAGATATAGCAACACAAACTTGCGTCAGTTCATCGAATTCGTTTAAAAAAAAAAAGGTGTGTCAAATCAATCCTGTTCAGACGCAGCCTCTTAGCTTAAACCGGCTCATTTCTGTGACAAGAATATAATAATTAATAATGATTGCATTTCTCGGGCGCTTTTCACCCGAGGGTCACAAAGCGCAGCGCAGAGCTGCGGAGAGAACGGCACGTCAACAAGAACATGAGATCGGCAAATCAGCAACAATAACGATTTTTTGGGGGGTGGTTTGTTACAAATCCGAGCTGTGGAGAAAACGGCATGTCAACAACAACATCAGTACAGTTCAACTGAAGGTCAAATAGTAGCAATATATTATAGGACATAAAATAGGCGATAAAAATGAAAATAATTGTTCAACAAACAAGGAAAGAATAAATGTTCCCGAGCAGGTGCAGGTGGGAAGAGAGCCATCATCCAGGCACGACAACATTGAGCCGCATCAGAAATCCTAGCCAGAGGGCTTGAAAGCCTGACGGAACAAGTGAGTCTTTAGACGAGATTTGAAGATGCCCAGGGACAAAGCTGATGGAATCTCCAGTGGAAGGGCATTCCAGAATCTGGGAGCAGCGCGCGAGAAGGCTCTGTCACCCATCGAACGGAGGTGCGATCTGGGCACATGCAGCAAGCAGCCCGTATTGGAGGATCGGAATGGTCGTGTGGGCGGCGCGGTGGCGCAGTGGTTAGCGCTGACGCCTCAGCAAGAAGGTCCCGGGTTCGAGTCTCTCGGCTCCGGTGCCTTTCTATGTGGAGTTTGCATGCTCTCCCCGTGTCCGCGTGGGTTTTCGCCGGGTACTCCGGTTTCCTCCCACAGTCCAAAAGCATGCTCCTGGATAGGTTGATTGGCTCGCAGACTAAAATTGTCCCGCAATGCCCGGCGATGGACCGGCGTCCCGTCGTCGGGTGTATTCCTGCCTTACGCCCTATGTTTCCGGGATAGGCTCCGGCTTCACCGTGACCCTATATAGGATTAAGCGGTTTCAGATAATGAGATGAGATGAGGGAATGGTCGTGTTGAGGAGGGCGTCTGAAGTAGGTCACGGATGTATGGATATAGCGCCAGCCAGCAAAGTCACCAGTTTGTCTCTGTGTTAAGCGTTCAGTTTAGGATCCTTATCAATCGGTTGATGATTTTCCCTTCTAATGTCATTGTTGTTAACGCGCCGTTCTCTCCGCAGCTCTGTGCAGCGCTTTGTGACCCTCGGGTGAAAAGCGCTCTATGAGTGCAATTATTATTATTTAACTATGTAGCTCTGTTTTAACAGTTTCCCAGCGGGGATGGGTAAGCAAGTTGCAACGTTTTAGGGCACCGGGAGCAATGCAGTCGGGGCAATTAACCTAGACAGCATGTGTTTGGACTTCGGGAGAAAACCGGAGTACCCGGTGAAAACCCACGCGGCCTCGGAGAGCACATGGAAACTCCGTACAGAAAGACACCCGAACCGGGACTCGAACCCTCGACCCTTCTTGCTGCGAGGCTGCAGCGTTGCTCAACCGCACCGCCGTGCCGCCCCCCGTTACACTTTCAACTTGTGCCAAGTTTCCGCAGCATCTGGAATGGGCAGCACGGACGTGCGTGCCCACGACCCCAACTTGCCACGATTTACACTTTGTGAGGGCTGACCCGGGCGAGACAGAGAGCCACAGCGGCTGTCTCGTGAAACGCACCTGTCACCCAACTGCCATGGCAATCCAGCCTACGCTTGCCATGGCTACGCGAGCAGGTCCCCTCTACACAAAGCCAGCATGATCCTCGGTGTCATGGAAACGCAGCATTAAAAAGTTGCCTGCTGTGGGTTCTAATCCTTTGCATTTGTACTTTTACACTGTCACTCGCCTGTGTGTCGCATGAATTCATAGGAATAATTGATAATTTTTCGTGGCGTGCGGTTCACTTTGTGATGGCAATTAGCGTTTCGTCTTTGCACAAATTGTTGCGGTGGCCCAGTTGGTAGCGCTGTCGCCTCCTCACAGCAAGAAGGGCCCGGGTTCGAATCTCGGCTCGGGTGCCTTTCTGTGTGGGGTTTGCATGTTCTCTCTCCGTGTCCGCGTGGGTTTTCGCCGGGCACTCCGGTTTCCTCCCACAGTCCAAAAAACATGCCGCTGCATAGGTTAATTGGCTTGCAGACTAAAATGCCCGCAGTACCCGGGATGGACTAGCGTCCCATCGTGACTATATCCCTGCCTTGCGCCCTGTCTGCCGGGATAGGCTCCGGCTCACCGGACCCTGTACTGGACTAAGCGGTTTCGGATGAAATGAGATGAGTTTATTTGATTGTTCAATCTTGTGTACTGCTGGTTATTTTATTATTGCGGTAAAAGGGTTTCATCTCGGCACAAATTGTTTCTGTGACTCAATCTATTTACCCTTTATGTTTTACGCGTTGCTGTCTCGGTCAGTTCGAACGAAGGTCGTGTGTCGCACGAGCCCCTCATCCAGAGCTTGCAAGCTCACTGGTGACTTTCTGCTGCGATAATCAACATCGCTCTACGTGAGCGCTGTCAACTCTCCACGGCTCCATCACGGCCATCAGCCACGATTTTTTTCGCCTGCCGGACGAGACCCTTTCCCGAAGCAGTCCGCCGCGGCGCTTGACATTGCCAGGCGATCACGCTAAATTGACATCATTCCATTGACGTGACGGGCGGCGCGGTGGCGCAGTGGTTAGCGCTGACGCCTCACAGCAAGAAGGTCCCGGGTTCGAGTCTCTCGGCTCCGGTGCCTTTCTGTGTGGAGTTTGCATGCTCTCCCCGTGTCCGCGTGGGTTTTCGCCGGGTACTCCGGTTTCCTCCCACAGTCCAAAAGCATGCTCCTGGATAGGTTGATTGGCTCGCAGACTAAAATTGTCCCGCAATGCCCGGCGATGGACCGGCGTCCCGTCGTCGGGTGTATTCCTGCCTTACGCCCTGTGTTTCCGGGATAGGCTCCGGCTCACCGTGACCCTATATAGGATCAAGCGGTTTCAGATAATGAGATTGAGATGAGATTGACGTGACGGAACGTTCCTCGCCGCTGGCGCCGCCCCCCCTCCTCTCCTCCTCTCCCCTCTCTCCACGCGTGCGTCGCGCAGGATTGATCTGGGCAGAGATCAAGCAGATGTGGGACGGCGGCTTTGCTGAGTACGTGCACGACTGGTGGAACCTGATGGACTTCGTCATGAACTCCCTCTACCTCGCCACCATCTCGCTCAAGCTCGTCGCGTACCTGAAAGTAAGTCTTGTGACACTCGCGATGCCCTCCCGTGTGATGGGCGTTAAGGGCTGCTGACACATTATATATAATGGGCGTCAGTCAGCCTATAGCCTAACTGTAAAGAGTAGAGAAGGTTTTTTTTTACCATTTCTGGCAATTATACAGGTGGTAAGATCTTAAAACAACAAAGCAGACACCTTTTCTACTCTTTAAAAATGTACACTGGCAAAGTACCCATAGCTTAAACAGATCGATCTGAGCTACTAAGCATTGATATTGCATTGTCCTGAGCTGACTGCCATTTGGAAACATTTGGCTGACACTGACAATCAGGCTCAAAAGAAAGCCATGTCTGGTGTGGGCCAATCAGTTTCAAGGACAATGCACACGTTATCAAAGCTTCCCGTTTGCATATTTCGCCACAAGTATGCGTGGCTTTTGCAAACGAGACACTTCGCGAAGGTGTCTATTTGGTGTTTTAAGATCTTAACACATGTATAATTGCCATAAATGGTAAAAAAAAAAACCTTTTCTACTCTTTACAAATGTACATTTGCAAAAGTACCCATAGCCTATAGCCTAACTGTTTACTTTCCACAAGTAGGTACTAATTTTATCAATCTCCAAAGCTGGAAAGTGAATTCGCAACCTTTCCAGACTGCAAGTCGAGCACTGAGCCACAGTCCAAAGACATGCTCTTGTCTAGGTCCATCGTCCTGACTAAATTGCGCCTGGTGCCCTGAGCTTGTGTAACTTTATTACCCCTCCCCGCTGGATAACTGTTGAAAAAAAAACTTAAGAGCTCAACAGATCCTTTCAGATTAAATAAAAAAACTGACACCGCGCCACTCAGCCCGATAGTTTATCTACTCCCACCCTCCCCCGCTCCGCGATTAAGCACCGACTGTGTCACCAACGCTTTCCGCTGATGTCTCAATCTTGGGCCCGCTTGGTCGAATTTCAGGCCACTGTTATCTGTGTCTGGCCGCCAGTCTGGTGCACGGTGGGGGGAGGTGGTGGTGGTGGTGGTGGCGCGTGGAGCGTGGAGCGCGTCTCCCCTCGGGGTGGCCTCCGTCGGAACAGCACGGCCCGCCCGCCCGCCCGCGCAGACCCCGCGGCGCGGATTAAGCGTGCGGGCCGCCTAATGCGCGTCACGGCAGTTTAGGCGACAGGGCACTGATTCCTGCATTGAGGCAGGCGGTGAAGCCACCTGTCCCCGGAGCTCTGTAATGCACATCGGTGCGAGGGGATTGGATTTTATCGATGTGGTTCCAGTCAATCAGGAAGGTTTATCGGTGACAGGGCGGACTCGATAGGAATGAAATCAACGGCCGCGGCCGATGCGTGGCTTTGACCCATTTCCTATCCTGCGCGCTGCGCTGTCTTTAATTATAGCTCAGTTTTGTCTCACGTACGAACACCGTTTGGCTTTTTAAAATTCGTAATTGGTCGACCCATCGGATTTCTTTAAAAAATAACGTACTCTACTATTTTCCCTAGGGCCGCGCGGTGGCCCAGTGGTTAGCGCTGTCGCCTCACAGCAAGAAGGTCCCGGGTTCGAATCTCTCGGCTCGGGTGCCTTTCTGTGTGGAGTTTGCATGCTCTCCCCGTGTCCGCGTGGGTTTTCGCCGGGCACTCCGGTTTCTTCCCACAGTCCAAAAAGCATGCTGCTACATAGGTTAATTGGCTCGCAGGCTAAATTGCCCCGCAGTGCCCGGCGATGGACTGGCGTCCCATCGTCGGTATATCCTTGCCTTGCGCCCTGTGTCTGCCGGGATAGGCTCCGGCTTCACCGTGACCCTGTATAGGACTAAGCGGTTTCAGACAATGAGATGAGATGAGACAATTTTCCCATTCTCAGTGGGGCTGGTGGAGCCTCAATATTTGCATTCGTGGAATTACATCGACGGATGGTAAGCGGGCCACATGGATTGGAGGTAAACACACACGGGTTAAGAGCACAATTAAAACCCTTCAGAAAAATCAACAGGAATGATCGGGCTGTATCTCTTTTTTGAGGATGATGACTAATGCTAAAATCAGCTCACACAAAAAAAATTCTTGTTGCTGGTTTGCTGTTCTTATGTCGTTGTTGTTGCTGACACGCCGTTCTCACCGCAGCCCTGTGCAGCACTCTGTGACCCTCTGGTGAAAAGCGCTCTAGAAGTGCAATTATTATTTTTGTTATTATGTGCGGGCTGTCAGTGGATGATCACCTCGCCGGATTGTAGCAATCACGGAGACAGGATGAGGAAGTCTTCATCCAGCAGCGGACTGATCATGGCTGATGACGATGACATTCCATTCATCGCCAAAATATGTGGCCCGGCAGCTCCGCGTAAAACAAGACGAACGGCGCTGTTTTATTTTTATTTCTAGCCGCGCTCGCAATCGTCCGCGCATTATCGCCGCGCGGCGCAAATCTCAGGCTCGTTGTTCCGTTGCGAGACCGCGGGCTGGAACCCCGCGTCTCAGCGGGAGGCAAAGCACGCACGCAGAGGCCCCGTGCTCGTGGTTTCGTTTCGCTGCCCGGTGGCTGTCATTCGCGCGGTCATTGCTGCGAAGATGATGTCTCAGAGATCGTCTCGTCTCATGTCATTGACAGAAAACGCTTAGTCGTGTACGGGGTCGCGGTGAGCCGGAGCCTATCCCGGTCAGACAAAGGGCGCAAGGCAGGGGTATACCCACGATAGGACGCCAGTCCATTACCGGGAACTGCGGGCAATTTAGTCTGCAAGCCAATTAACCTATGCAGCGGCATGTTTTTTGGACTGTGGGAGGAAACCCGATTGCCCAGCGAAAACCCACGCAGACACGGGGAGAGCATGCAAACTCCACACAGAAAGGCACCCGAGCCGAGAGATTCGAACCCGGGACCTTCTTGCTGTGAGGAGGCGACAGCGCTACCGACTAGGCCACCGTGCCGCCCTCAGAGATCGCGCTGAAGCGTTAGGTTCCGCGGCACCCAACCTCAAACGCAGCCGCAACGAGAGTTGCCCCGGTGACTCGAGATTCTGCCTCCGCATCAGACCAGGGAGCTCGCGCTGCTGATATCGTGAATTTGAATCTGGGCGACCACCCGCTATTAAACTGCGCTGCATTTTGCAAGGGTGTCTATGGAGCGGTCACATCTGCACCTCACAGAAACGAGGTCTTGCCCGAGGCGGTTCGACTCTCACCTCGGGCACCTGTCTTTAAGACAGAGTGCGTTCTCGCCATTGTCTGCCTGGCTTTCCTCCAACTCAAAACAACACTAATTGGTCGATACCATAATTTGATATATATATAGCGCAGTGTCTGGCAGGTTGGCGTCAGCTGACCACGTGGCATCCTCACCCCCACCTCTCTGCGGTTTCATGAAGTGCCTTCTGGGATCTCTGGATGAAATGCGCTACTCTTTACTGATGTATGAATTTAACAGCGTCTTATTATTATTTGTCTCATGACATGATTTGAAGTTTAGTCTCTTTAAATCTGGTAACGGGCGGCGCGGTGGCCCAGTGGATAGCGCTGTCGCCTCACAGCAAGAAGGTCCCGGGTTCGAATCTCTCGGCTCGGGTGCCTTTCTGTGTGGAGTTTGCGTGCTCTCCCCGTGTCCGCGTGGCTTTTCGCCGGGCATTCCGGTTTCCTCCCACAGTCCAAAAAGCATGCTACTACATAGGTTAATTGGCTCGCAGGCTAAATTGCCCCGCAGTGCCCGGCGATGGACTGGCGTCCCATCGTCGGTATATCCTTGCCTTGCGCCCTGTCTGCCGGGATAGGCTCCGGCTTCACCGTGACCCTGTATAGGACTAAGCGGTTTCAGACAATGAGATGAGATGAGAATCTGGTAACCAGAACGCGAGCCCACATCTCGTGCTCGGCATTTGGCAAGGATCGTGCGCATTTGTCCGACGCTTTCACGCCAGCTGACCAGCGGATACTATTTTTTAACAACTGAACTGTCCGTCCTGCCAATCGCATCCCATCGCTGGTGTTAGCTATGACATAATTAGTCAAATCACACCGCAGATGACTCAATTTGTGATTATACGTGGTGATCATCACGCCCACCCCCCACCCACCCTTCTGGGGAAACTTTACCGGACCTGACCTAAAGAGTCATGGGGCTCGGTGGGTGGCATGGTGGTGCGGCAGTGACATCTCTGCCTCTTTGAAAGAATATCCTACCCGAGGCGGTTCGATTCCCACCGCAGGAGCCTGTCTGTGCGGAGTTTGTGCATTCTCTCCCCCTGTTTGACGTGCGTTTCCTCTGCTTTCTCCGGTTTCCTCCGACAACAACAAAAAAAAACTCTAAATAATTTGTCGATGGCATCATAATGCACAGAACGCAGTGTCTGATGGGTTGGCGCAGGCTGACCTTCTGGCTTAACTTCTCTCCCCCCCCCTCGCAAATGACTTTGCTTCTCTCAGTCATTCCCTCTTTGAATGAATTCCTTCGAATTTGAACGGATTTGGCCCACGCTTCATATTAAAAATATTTATATTGAGCGTCAGAGAAAATTGTTAAGAGAGCAAACCCACAACATTTGCAACGTTTCACTGATTATTGAAATAAGCTTCATCAGGCTCCTTGCCAGAAGTGTGGAGATGTCCCCTGGATCTGGGTCTCGTATAGAGAGGAGCATAAGTGTCATCACTGCGCCCACAAATGAGAAGGACCCGGGGAGGGAGGTTAATGTATTCACATAAATTATAACCGAACGTTAATATTCAATTATGCACGTGTGACAAGTTAGGTGTAGGATGTGTTCATTTTATCAGAGCTGTGATTATATTCAGGGCTTCATATCAGCCGCCCTTCTGTTTTCTATTATCATTGTTTTGCTGTCACTGGGCAATATCATGCCACACTTTGGGGCGAGCTTTCATTTCTATGGCGATGACACAATTGCACCTTTTACTGTGGTCTGTGACTTGGCACTGCTGTCATCTTGTCCATCAGATTATAAATAGTGAATGCAACGAAACTTTCCGGATGGCGCAGTGGCGCAGTGAGTAGCGCTGTCGCCTAACAGCAAGGAGGTCCCTGGTTCGGTTCCTAGCTCGGGTGCCGCTCTGTGTGGAGTTTGCGGGTTCTCTCGCTCTCTCTCTCTCTCGCGCCCCTTCTCCGCGTGGGTTTTAGCCGGGTACTCCATTTCCCTGCCACCGTCCAAAACACACGCTGCTGCCCAGGTTCATTGGCCTGCTGAGTGAACAGTGCCCCCAGTGCCCTCCAATGTGCTGCGGTCACATTCTGGATAAAATCCCACCCCCCACCTCGCGCCCTCCGTCTGCCAGGACAGGTTCCAGCCCCCCGCAACCCTGCGCACGATTAAGCGGGTATTGATGATCATGACACCTGAGCAGGGCAGGATACTTATGACCAGAAGACTGTGCTTGTGCATGTTCTGCGTTTGCAGCTTCAACTTTTTATCGAGTAGCTGCTCTGCGTTTGAGACAGAACAATTTTTTTGCTGAACTCGAAAATGAAAAGCGTGGCAGCCACGGAAGACACCACGCCTTGGCACGAAATCTCACGGCGCGGCAATTAAACAAATGACCGCGGCACAATTGATGTTTCCGTTGGCTTTCGGCAGGATTCGTGGAAGCCACAGACGCAGCAGCGGACTTGCGCGCGATTGCGCGGAGTGATGCACCGCCAAAGCGGGGGCTTCGCCCCGCTCCAAAGAGGGCCAAATAACGGTCGTTGAAGTCTGGCCGTTCGGCGATTGAATGTGCACCGTGCGGTTGGGCCCTCGCTTCAGCGTGGGAAGTTGTGCAGGTGTTCGCGGTACATGTGTCTCTCCGTGCCGGATATGGATGGACTTGGCAGTGCCACAGCAAGAGGCATTCTCCATCAGGTTGAAAAGGTGGCATCCGAAATCGTGGGATAACTCTCCTGTGCGTCCGTCATATCTTTAAAAACGTGTTATTCATTATTTCAATGGCTTTTAAGGAGTTGCTTACGGCTTTCCACGTGACAGTGCTGTTTTTCAAAGATTATTTATCGTACTTGGCGTACGAGCTTAATGCATTCAATGTGCATCAATAGGACCTGCCAAGCTGCCAAGTCCTCTGTCTTTTTGAGGAGCAAAGCTTATCACCACAGGGTGCACACACACACACGACGGAACTCACAGCATTATTAATCACATACCCTGTAAACAATTTGCTGCGTTGTCCTGATGGTTGTATCAAGGGAGCCCTCTTTAGCACGTAGTAATCATTAAAACCCACGGTGGCCCAGTGGGTAGCGCTGTCGCCTCCTCACAGCAAGAAGCCCCCGGGTTCGAATCTCGGCTCGGGTGCCTTTCTGTGCGGAGTTTGCATGTTCTCTCCCCGTGTCTGCGTGGGTTTTCGCCGGGCACTCCGGTTTCCTCCCACAGTCCAAAAAACATGCTGCCGCATAGGTTAATTGGCTCGCAGACTAAATTGCCCGCAGTGCTCAGTGATGGAATGGCGTCCCATCGTGGGTATATCCCTGCCTTGCGCCCTGTGTCTGCCGGGATAGGCTCCGACTCACCGCGACCCTGTACATGACTGAGCGGTTTCTGACACTGAGATGAGATGAGTTGGGAAGCGTCAAAATGATTCCGTTTTGCAGCAGAATTTATATTTTCTCCTCTCCAATGCGTACGCAGCGGTGTCTTTAAATGTGTTGCTTGAACTGCAGCGTACGTAAACACGCTAAGGAAGAGCGTGGGTGAATGTGAATCTAATAAACAGCTCGCAATGTCAATTATTACCACTGCCTTTTAAGAGTCTGTCAGTCGTTTTTTTACTTGAGCCAGAAGGAACCATTGAGCTATATAACTCTTTTCAACAGTTGTCCAGCGAGGAGGGATTAAGCATATTACAAAATCTCAGGGCACTATAGGAAATGCAGTTCGGATAATTAACCTAGACGTAAGAGAAATGTATGTGTACATGTGCTGGGGTGAATATATATAATGGACTGAATCGTTTGCTAATATTTAAGCCACTGGTCTTTTATAGACGACTCTGTTGTCGTGATGTAGGTTTTCACGGCTCGATGCATGATGATTGCTTCGAAAAGCTGCTCTCGATCGCTTCCTCTCTCCACCTCGCGACGTTTCGCTTCACACGTTAGAGAGACTGCGCCTGAGGACGCCTCTTTCAAACGTGGGACGCGGGTCCTTAACGTTTGCTGTTTGGAGCATACGGTGGCTTTTCGTGGCCCACTCTACCGGGACCTTGCGAACTGCCGTCTCCACGCGCTCTCGTTCGGTGGCGATACCGAACCCGGCGCCGGGCGGGTGGCAGAGCAACGGCGCGACGGGCGCCCCGCGCCACGAATCTGGCGATGCCTCCGCTGACCCTTGCCGCCCTCGCCTCCTCCCGCGACCCCTCACAGTACAGCGGCTCGAAACCCCGCGAGGACTGGGAGATGTGGCACCCGACGCTCGTCGCCGAGGCTCTCTTCGCCATCGCGAACATCTTCAGCTCGCTGCGACTCATCTCCCTCTTCACGGCCAACTCGCACCTGGGGCCGCTGCAGATCTCGCTGGGACGCATGCTGCTCGACATTCTCAAGTTCCTCTTCATCTACTGCCTCGTGCTGCTCGCATTCGCCAACGGCCTCAACCAGCTGTACTTCTACTACGACACGACTACGGGGCAGGGAAACGACACCTGCAAGGGAATTCGATGCGAAAAGCAGAACAACGCCTTCTCGACGTGAGCGCGGACGCGCCAGCGCCCTGCGTCAACAACGGCGGGACCATGCTCGTCGCGTCCATTTTTTTATTTCATTTCTGTTTTTATTTCAGCTGGAAGGTACCCGTTGAGCTGCGTAGGGCACCGGGTTGCGGGAGGGCAGGGGGAGCGCTAGGGAATTTAGTCGGGGGCAGGTGAACCCCGACGAAATTTTTGGACCGCGCGAGAGGAGACCGGAGTTCCCGGCGACAAAACCCACGTGGGCGCGCTAGCGGCAGAAAGGCGGCACCCGAGCCGGGAGTCGAACCCGGGTTTTTTGAGGGTTTTTTGCAGTAAGGCGGCAGCGCTGCTCACCGAGCCACTGGGCTGCAGTTGCCAAGGTCCCTAATGCGGAATGAATAATGAATTTGGCTTCGCTTGCACCCGGCTGCTAAAGTAAATGACATCGATTTTGAATTACATTGCATGGATTTAATTTCAGGCTTACTGGCTGGCGCGCATTATGGCTCGGACGATCATCGATTTGGGACGGTTTTGGCATCAGCCGTGGTGGTCCATCTCCCCTAAGACGCACCCCCCAGTGGCACCGAGAGATGAACCGCTGTGCCCATCGATGCGCAGGAAGTCGTGTCGACCCCGTCTCTCTCTCTCTCTCTCCGCTGTCGCATCACCCATGACTACCGCTCTCTCTTTGTTTTATTTTTACGATATTACAATATTCTCCTTCACCCAGAGATGTCTCCGTCGAATCTGAAATATTTTCCAGGCTGGGTGGCCTTTCCTGATGCCAACCTGCTTTAATCGGATGGCCTTGAGATTTTTTATTTGTTTGGAATTTCCATCCAAACCAATTCACCAAGGGAGACCCTAACAGAAATGTTAGACTTCAGACCGGTTCACCAAGAGAGGTCCTAACAGAAGTCCTGAACTACAGAGCTGTTAGTCAAGGGAGACCCGAGCAGGAGTGTTGAACTCCAGATCAATTCACCAAGGGAGACCCTAGCAGGAGTGTTGAACTGCAGATCAATTCACCGAGGGAGACCCTAGCAGGAGTGTTGAACTCCAGATCAATTCACAAGGGAGACCCGAGCAGGAGTGTTGAACTCCAGATCAATTCACAAGGGAGACCCTAGCAGGAGTGTTGAACTCCAGATCAATTCACAAGGGATACCCTAGCAGGAGTGTTAAACTCCAGATCAATTCACAAGGGAGACCCGAGCAGGAGTGTTGAACTCCAGATCAATTCACAAGGGAGACCCTAGCAGGAGCGTTGAACTCCAGATCAATTCACAAGGGAGACCCTAGCAGGAGTGTTGAACTCCAGATAAATTCACAAGGGAGACCCGAGCAGGAGTGTTGAACTCCAGATCAATTCACAAGGGAGACCCTAGCAGGAGCGTTGAACTCCAGATCAGTTCACCAAGGGAGACCCTAGCAGAAGTGTTGAACTCCAGATCAGTTCACCAAGGGAGACCCTAGCAGGAGCGTTGAACTCCAGATCAATTCACCAAGGGAGACCCTAGCAGGAGTGTTGAACTCCAGGTCAGTTCAACAAGGGAGACCCTAGCAGGAGCGTTGAACTCCAGATCAATTCACCAAGGGAGACCCTAGCAGAAGTGTTGAACTCCAGATCAGTTCACCAAGGGAGACCATAGCAGGAGCGTTGAATTCCAGATCAGTTCACCAAGGGGGACCCTAGCAGGAGTGCTGAACTCAAGGTACATTCCACCCACCGCGGTAAGGTTACGTTCCATGGAGAGTATATAAGTGAATTGTGGAGCAAGTGTTAGTATATGGGTATGGCCGTAAAAACTAGAACCAGGTTGTAATCTACGTACGCTCGCATTGTATGTGTACAACACCGAGGCTTTTACATCTTACGTCAGCGTTACGTCCCACTTACTGATAACTCTTCCAATACCTTAACACGATTACAGCTTAAAAATTCACTGTCAAGCCTCTTGAACGCTCCTCCGCCTTTGTCCCGACGTCACAAGAACGTGTTTACACGCTTGGAACAAAATCCCCCGTGTGGGCGACTACTCTGCTAGTACGGCAGAGCGCTCTTATTATTTATTTATTATTCTTCTCAGGGCGGCGCTGTGGCCCAGTGGTTAGCGCTGACGCCTCACAGCAAGAAGGTCCCGGGTTCGAATCTCTCGGCTCGGGTGCCTTTCTGTGTGGAGTTTGCATGCTCTCCCCGTGTCCGCGTGGGTTTTCGCCGGGCACTCCGGTTTCCTCCCACAGTCCAAAAGCATGCTCCTGGATAGGTTGATTGGCTCGCAGACTAAAAATTGTCCCGCAATGCCCGGCGATGGACTGGCGTCCCGTCGTCGGGTGTATTCCTGCCTTACGCCCTGTGTTTCCGGGATAGGCTCCGGCTCACCGTGACCCTGTATAGGACTAAGCGGTTTCAGACAATGAGATGAGATGAGACGCTCGCCCATCTCCCTCTTCGCGGCGCCAGGCTCTTCGAGACTCTGCAGTCGCTCTTCTGGTCGATCTTCGGACTCATCAACCTGTACGTGACGAACGTGCGCGCGCGCCACGAGTTCACCGAGTTCGTGGGCGCCACCATGTTCGGCACGTACAACATCATCTCGCTCGTCGTGCTGCTCAACATGCTCATCGCCATGATGAACAACTCCTACCAGCTCATCGCGGTCAGTGGGCTCGC
>JAZEWT010000009.1:3129486-3140233 GCA_036362905.1 Mordacia mordax | reverse complement strand
CAATGGAGAACAACCTGCAGTCGTATCAACCACGCACAACATCGCGACGTTGCAACGCAACTCGCAGCGGGCGGCAATCCTCCACAAGCGCGACCAGCAGTGATGGATCGCGGTGTAACGATGTTGGGTTTCACGGCTCGATGCGTGACGATTGCTTCGAAAAGCTGCTCTCTCCATCGCGACGGAGGGAGAGGGAGCGATCGACGTGGCTCTCCCAAGAGAGAGCAGCTTCTCGAAGCAATCATGATGGATCGTGGTTTTTTTTTTAATTCCTATGACATTTTGTGTCCAGCAGCACACGTGTATGTGCTCCCGCTTATTTCTCTAATACTTTACGCAGATGACTACTGTGTGCGGAGATAAGTTACGCACATGTGCGGGTGTGTGCGGTGTCTACGCATCCGTGCAGGTGACACAAAGCGAACCCACGCCACAATTACCGCACAACGTGAGTTTGTGAGTCAAACCGTGTACGGTAATTGAGCTAAATGAGGCCAATTAAAGATGCGGAGATGTTGTTGGCGAAACTGGGGTCTTCCTGCCAAGAGGTGGAATGTGTAAACAGGATGTTGTGGCATCCCAGCTGCGTGCGACTCGTCTCGTGACTAACCCGCCGCGTGATCTCCACCATCCGCAACCGGTTGGGGGGGGGGGGCGTGGGTGGGTCGCGACCCATCAGCGGGCCCGCGAGCGCCGCCAAAGCGATCCGTGGAGACCAGACCCGAGTGGGCCGGGTGGCATCTCGAGGTGCCAGAATCTTGAGAAGCCCTCCCGTGTCACTAACTCGGGTGCCCTCTCTCGTTGCAGCTCAATGGTCCAATGCCATGGTGAACGATCGTCCCATGACCGACAGGCAGCTCGCCATCTTCCAGCGCTTGACTGGACGGAAACACACTCTGGTGAGACACGCGGAGCTCAGCGGACGAATCGTAACCGCCTTGCGGGGCGAGTCGCACTCGCTGCCGCCCAGCAGCAACGAGGAGCCGCGTTCGACTCCCGGCTCGGGCGCCAAGTTACCGCGTTCCAGTTTGTGTGTTTTGTCCCACAATCCAACGGCACGCTCATCTCATGTCATTATCTGAAACCGCTTAATCCTATATAGGGTCACGGTGAGCCGGAGCCTATCCCGGAAACGCAGGGCGTAAGGCAGGAATACACCCGACGACGGGACGCCAGTCCATCGCCGGGCATTGCGGCACAATTTTAGTCTGCGAGCCAATCAACCTATCCAGGAGCATGCTTTTGGACTGCGGGAGGAAACCGGAGTAACCGGCGAAAACCCACGCGGACACGGGGAGAGCATGCAAACTCCACACAGAAAGGCACCCGAGCCGAGAGATTCGAACCCGGGACCTTCTTGCTGTGAGGCGTCAGCGCTAACCACTGGGCCACCGCGCCGCCCGCATGTCATTGTCAGAAACCGCTTAATCTTGTACAGGGTCGCGGTGAGCCGGAGCCTCTCCCGGCAGACACAGGGCGCAAGGCAGGGATATACCCACGATGGGACGCCAGTCCATCACCGGGCACTGTGGGCAATTTAGTCTGCGAGCCAATTAACCTATGCAGCAGCATGTTTTTTTGGGCTGTGAGAGGAAACCGGAGTGCCCGGCGAAAACCCACGCGGACACGGGGAGAGAACATGCAAACTCCGCACAGAAAGGCACCCGAGCCGAGATTCGGACCCGGGACCTTCTTGCTGTGAGGAGGCGACAGCGCTACCCACTGGGTCACTGGGCCGCCCCCAATGGCGCGCTGCTCAGATTTATTCACCTGCTGACTAAATTCCCCGCCCATCCCCGTGCCCTGCGATGGTCTGGTTATCCAACCCCTGGGCAGAGCCGTGCGTTGCGCCTGTCGCTGCCGGGATAGGCTCCGGTCCACTGTACAGGATTAAGCGGCGCCTGATATTGAATCGATGGACAAAGCACACGGGAATGTTGCCGCGTGTGCATTGTTATCACACTGCGTTTGCAACCAAAACATCAGCAAACGTCTCCAGTTAAACCAGTAGGGCAAGTTGCTTAAATCTACATGGTGCTGTACGAACAACGGCGAGTGTAGCTATGACCCGTTTGCAATGTTTGACGCGAATCAATAATAATAATTGCATCTATAGAGCGGGCGGCGTGGTGGCCCAGTGGTTAACGCTGTCGCCTCACAGCAAGAAGGTCCCGGGTTCGAATCTCTCGGCTCGGGTGCCTTTCTGTGTGGAGTTTGCATGCTCTCTCCCCGTGTCCGCGTGGGTTTTCGCCGGGCACTCCGGTTTCCTCCCACAGTCCAAAAAACATGCTGCTACATAGGTTGATTGGCTCGCAGGCTAAATTGCCCCGCAGTGCCCGGCGATGGACTGGTGTCCCGTCGTCGGTATATCCTTGTCTTGCGCCCTGTGTCTGCCGGGATAGGCTCTGGCTTCACCGTGACCCTGTATAGGACTAAGCGGTTTCAGACAATGAGATGAGATGAGATCTATAGAGCGCTTTTCACCCTGGGTTCACAAAGCGCAGCACAGAGTATAAATATAAACATCGGAGGAGCTGGGATGAGAGGTGATAGCCAGTCAGTTATAAAAAAAACGTCACCAAGGAGAGAGGGGGGGCGCGCTCGATACGACTATTCTGAAAAACAGCTTTGGAGAGCCGCGACAAACCTGCATCAGTCTCTTTTTTTATTTAAGGTGGAACGAGCCGTTGGGCTACACAGCTCAACATCTCAGGGCACCTGGGAAAAATGTGGTCAGGACAGTGAACCTAGGCAGCAGTATGCCTCTGGACTGTGGGAAGAAATCGGAGCACTCAGCGAAAACTCAAGTTTTCAAAACTGAATCGATCCATCATAACCCCCCCCCCCCCCAACAAAACGTTATTGTTGCTGATTTTCCATTCTCTGATGTTGTTGGTGGTGTGCCGTTCTCGCCACAGCTCTGTGCAGCGCTTTGTGACCCTCGGGTGAAAAGCGCTCTAGAGATGCAATTGTTATTGTTGATTCGCGTCAAACATTGCAATCGGTTTTTTTTTTCCAACAGAGAAAGAAAAAACCCATTTTCTTGCGGGCGCAAATGCACACCGACTCACGTTGTCCACCAAACCGCACCATAGCACTGCGGCCAAAGGGCCCAAAATGACCAACGTGATGCGTCGGTGGATCGAGAATGGCTGGCATGTCCTCTTTATGGATTGCGAGCAGCGGACAGGCGTCTCACGAGCGTTTAGTGGGAGAAAAAAAAAAAAACCACGGACCGGAGCAACGGCACGGCGAATAGAGCGGCCATGCAAGGCACTCCGCGCCCAAGCGCTTGCAATGTGTTTATTTCCATCGACTCAAACGGCTTCCCAAGCATCATCTCCGTTAAATTTAGGAGGGCGCTATATTTCGATGTGCCTTCGCGCTGTTCATTTTACACGGCGATAAACATAGCTGGTGCTTGCACCAGCGGCCGTGTCTTGGGAGGGAGATTCCGTTATACATTGGTCGGGAGCTCGTCACCACATTTAGGGCTGAGCTGTAGGTCATCCGTCTAAAAGTTTGAGTCAAATTCCTATAAAGATATAACTGGTGCGGCAGGGAGCAGGGGGCGGCGCGGTGGCCCAGTTGGTAGCGCTGTCGCCTCACAGCAAGAAGGTCCCGGGTTCGAATATCGGCTCGGGTGCGTTTCTGTGTGGAGTTTGCATGTTCTCTCCCCGTATCCGCGTGGGTTTTCGCCGGGCACTCCGGTTTCCTCCCCCAGTCCAAAAAAACATGCTGCTGCATAGGTTAATTGGCTCGCAGACTAAATTGCCCGCAGTGCCCGCTGATGGACTGGCGTCTCATCGTGAGTGTATTCCTGCCTTGCGCCCTGTGTCTGCCGGGATAGGCTCCGGCTCACCGCGACCCTGTACATCACTAAGCGGTTTCCGACAAAGAGATGAGATGAGAAGGGAGCAATTCAGGATAGGGTCATTGTTGTACTACACTTCTACGCTCCCGCCTTCACCAACCCTCACTGACCGGTGAAGTATGGTCAAATAACGAGTAATCACAACGGCGTTCGGAGGCCTTCATCCAGCAGTTGTTTGACGAATGTGTTGTTACGTTAGCGTGCACAGATGTCTGAGCTCACGTCTCTACGGGAGCCAAAGATAGAGATCGTTAGCGAGCACCTATGAAGGGAGGCACTGCACAGACGTCAGAGTGGGTGGCCAGCTCCACGCTCACACACCGCACCAGCGACTCATTTAAGGCCGGGTTCACATTTTTGGCCGTGAACGGGAATCGAACTCGGGCTGGCGGGCTTCGTACCGCGGCGTGCTAACCGCTGCGCCGCTGCGCCGCTGCGCCGCTGCGCCACCGCTCCCCCGGGATGACGCCGCGTGACGTCGCCCCTGCGTGCTGTCTGCGTCCCCTTCCTTCCCATCACCATGTCACAGAGAGCGAGACGCGTGTAGGAGCGGTGGGAGCTCAACAGAGAAGAAGAGGCTGCTCCGGGGAAGAACTTCCAAGGCCACGGTCAAGCACATTAAATTCCATATTCAGGTTTTTTTTTTCCTCTCTCTCTCTCTCTTGTATGCACGGATTTCATTGAGAAAGATTAGGTACGGCGGAACCTGCCTTCAAAACAAAAATGATGCCGACGTATTGACCGTGGGGTTTCTACTGCTCGATGGGAATCGCTGACGGGAGCTGTTCTTTCGGGATAGCCGCTCGAGAGAGAGAGAGAGAGGGGATGAGCGCTCGACACGGCTGTCCCGCGTGAAAGCAGCTCCTGAGAGCGATTGTTGATTGATTGTGGGGGACGAGTTGTGTGCGTGCTGTCGCTCTCTAAATGATGAAGTCACTGCCACTTAATCGCTGGGGTTGTCAACACTGACATGCAAATGACACGGGATACCATTTCATAAATGTAAAAAAAAAACCGACTACAGTATTATCCGGGACATTAATTATTATCCTGGAAAGTTTGTAATACTCTCTGAGACGGTCCACTCAAAAAGAGAACAATTCCGGAAAAGAAAACCGGGACTGGTGGCAACCCTTTAATTCGCTCAGATGTGGTTTGAACACGGCGCCGATATCGCGGCGTGGAAGCGTTCTGTGCACAGACCCAACGAGTCAATGACGCCTCGGACGCTTACCGCCGCTCACGTTTCTCAATGCCAAGAATAATGCGATTTGTAACGCGCCGCTCGAATAATCCGCCTGGTCAAGGAAACTGGGGGGGGGAGGCGGGGGCGGAGTCAGCCGGCGCCAACATCTACCAGACATTGCGTCCTGCGATTGATAATGTGAGCAGCCGATCAAACAAGAGTGTGTTTTAACTTGCGCAAGGGAAAGAGAGCACCCGGAGGAAACCCACGCAGAACAGGGGGAGAACACGCAAACTGCGCGTAGAAAGGCGCTCGAGGCAAGAGTCGACAGGATCGTCCTTCTGCGAGGCGGAGATGTTACCGCTGCGTCACCCTTCCCGCCCCATCCCAGCTGCCCCATCCCCGCCGCCCCATCACTGCCCTTCCCATCCCCGCTGCCCGATCCCCGCTCGCCCCATCTCAGCCGCGCCATCCCTACCCTAATGAGAGCACAAGACTAAGACGTGGCCAATGCCAGACTTTGAAATACAACACGGTACACTGCAATGCGTACGCTGCCACTGACGTGCACACGGGGAGTGTGCGAGTGTGTGTGTAAAACTGTGTACATATGAAGACTCGTGGGAGGTCAACTCAGTCCATCATCCCTCAGAGGTTATTAAAATGAGCACGACTGTGGAGAGACTGGTGTCCACAATGGGAATGTGGAGTTTCCAACACAGCTACGGGGGATGGATGATGTCAAAAATTCGTTCTAGCCACGGAAGACTATATTTCAGCGCAGGCCATATTTAAACGTACGTACACTCACGGGCCTTTCCCGGTCCACTGCTAGATTAGGACCTCCCCATGGTGCGCCGATCACGAAGCTTGTTTGGTCATACTTCACCACGATGGTCACTGTGGGCTGGTGATAGAGGGAGTCCAGAACCAGTACAGGTATCACACCACAGCGATGTTCACCATGGCCGGTAATCGAACTCAGGCAGCAAGGTTCACAGTCCAGTCTGCTAACCACTCAACCGCTCGACGCGTAATCGATTAAATCGTTATATTTAATTCGTACCATATTTATGTCTAGTTGATTGTGACAACTGCGATAATAATCCACAAGTTACGAAGAGATATGTTGTTTTGCTGAATAGATGTTTATTTTTTAAAACATTTATCAGCGATATAACGTTAATTGGCGCGTGACTCTTACGGATTATCATCATCATCATCAATACCCGCTTAATCCTGTACAAGGTCGCGAGGGGCTGGAGTCTATCCCGGCAGACACAGGGCGCAAGTCGGAGCTATACACAGGATGTGACACCAGTACATCGCAAGGCACTGGGGACAATTTACTGAACAGGACAATTAACCTAGGCAGCAGCGTGTCTTTGGACGGTGGGACGAAATCGGAGTACCCGGCAAAAACTCACGCGGACACGGGGAGAGGAGAGACAGAGAGAGAGAGAGAGAACACGCAAACTCCACACAGAAATGCACCCGAGCCAGGAATCGAACCCGGGTCCTTCTTGCTGTGTGGCGGCGCCGCCACTCGTCCCGCAAGGCTCTTGCAGATCGCTCGCGCAAACACTCCCGATGGGAGGCAGGGGAGTTTAAAAAATAATTTCACCAGGAGCGTTCGCCCCCACTTACCCAATGGGTTTTTTTTTTTGCGTGAAAGTGCGGACTTCAAACGGAACTTTTGCGTGAGAGCAGACATTAGGGATGCCGTTTTCCAAGCCAGAGGCGCTGACTCCAAACGAAGTTTAAGAATGTTAAATACCTCGCCCAAAGTAAAACACAACAACTAAGCAAGTGGACTGGTACCACCTAGCCTAGAAGATTATCTTTTATATATTTTCCACATGGCTCTGATGTTGTTGTTGTTTTTTCATATTCCGCAAGTTGAGGAAGAACTTGACCTGTTCGGTGTGGTTCCTGAACTCGCTCCCATCACAATAATAATAATAATAATTGCATTTCGAGAACGCTTTTCACCCGAGCGTCACAAAGCGCAGCACACAGCTGCGGAGAGAACGGCACGTCAACAACAACCGGATAAGAACGGCAAATCTGCAACAATAACGTTTTTATAGAGTTTTTTTTTTTTTACAAATCCGAGCTGTGGAGAGACCGGCACGTGAACAGCAAAATAAGGACAATTCAACTGAAAGTCAAATAGTAGCAATAAATTATCTCATCTCATCTCATTGTCAGAACCGCTTAATCCTGTAGAGGGTCGCGGTGAGCCGGAGCCTATCCCGGCAGACACAGGGCGCAAGGCAGGAATACACCCGACGACGGGACGCCGGTCCATCGCCGGGCATTGCGGGACAATGTTAGTCTGCGAGCCAATCAACCTATCCAGGAGCATGCTTTTGGACTGTGGGAGGAAACCGGAGTACCCGGCGAAAACCCACGCGGACACGGGGAGAGCATGCAAACTCCACACAGAAAGGCACCCGAGCCGAGAGATTCGAACCCGGGACCTTCTTGCTGTGAGGCGACAGCGCTAACCACTGGGCCACCGGGCCGCCCAGATCAAATGTCAGTTCGGATCAGTGATCGCAAGTTGATTTTTGTAATCACGGCGGAATGTATCGATCCGATGCATTCACGCGTGAGTGTGAGGTTCGCCAGATCGCTGAAGCTGTGGTTCTCCCAGGCGTGGCGAGGTGCTCACGGGCGGAGGGGGGAGGCACAATATCATATTACAATGAATTGACAACTGTGAATTGTTGCTCTGGTTTAAAGACTTAGAGCCACATGACCATGGTAAGACATGACTCTTAACAACGATTTAAGCCACGAGTGTTGATGTTATCTGCGCTGACATCATTGAACCGGTGCTGGAAATTCCACATTCCTATGGCGTGCAGCAGCCCCCCCCCCGCCCCCCCACATAACACAACCACTGTAGACTCCACAAGCTGTCTCACTGGCCGCAGAGAGATGATGATGGTGGTGGTGGTGGTGTTGGAGTGGAGCTCACCCTGTGACTGGGACTCGAACTCATCGCATCGTCCCAGGGAGCTGAATCGAAACAATGCCAAATGAATCTCCACGTGATGTCTCATTTTTAATCGTGTGGGTGTCGATTATTGTTGCCGTTGATGCGCGTCACTCATTGAGCAGGTTCCGTTGCTTCAGACATATACAGTAGTTTGTAATGTTGTAGAAAGTACGACTCTTTTTCTTGTCCTTATCAATATTAGTGTTTGCGTTTAATACCGTACTGCTAATGTTTTTATTTTCGGTTATCTTGTGTAATTTACATTGCAACTATTAATGCTGCACGCTCGAATCTGCCTCAACATTTTAACCCACTCAGCATTAATCTATGAACGCCGCTGTATCCTGTACAGTTATATATATTTGTTTGCCCCCTTTTCACAGTTCCCCAAGGTCATCACGACCAACCTATACTCCAGCGGCTGTGCTATTTGCAAAAGAATCAATGTAGAGGAAATACGATCCCTCATTTAAAGGGACAATGCATGTTTTCATTCATTGATAAGCTGACATCACATGGGCCATCCTTGGCGTCCCTCCAGATGAACGCTTGGTCTTAGCCCTGGGTTGAAGTCCACGAAACAACCCCCTTGCAAGGGTGCAATGTTCCAAGTTGAACGCACCTGCGGCTGTGCGTCAGCACGACTCAATGCAGCAGGTGTGCAGTGTCTCGTTTGGAATGTACCACATACGATATTTCCATGAGGGTGATATATCAGCCGGAATTTCTTATTTGCTAATTATTATTTTCCCCCGACGATAGCATGACGTTGACAGACATCGCCCATGCTATTAATCAGGTAGCCACTGAAGACTTTAGAATATTAAGAAATCGTTTCTTTGTTACGGACAGAACTGTGTAATAGTGTCTGCTTGACGGCACGTCGGATAACCTTATGTGCAGTCGACATGAACGATTGTGGGGGGTTTTTTTGTAACTGCACGCATCACACTGTGGAGATCGAATCGATCGGGCGGCGCTGCAACCCATCACGGATCAGGCGTCTGAATCGGGATCGAGACGATTGCGGCTTCGAAATCTCCTGCCGCGGTTGCAAGTTAGCTGAGCGTCTCCCAAATGTCGCTCCGCGCCACTCCACCGCCGACTTCGCAAACGTGACTCATTAAAGTGTGTGGTTTTTGTTTTTTTTAAATCGATACTGCGTGAGTGCGTGAGTGATTGCGGTCGCGTCTCGCCGACATCCGTCCGTTGATTTCACGCGTTGAGCACAGTTAACACAACTTTAGCAGAGTGCCCGCCCCACGGGCCGTCCTGTTCAAAACATTCTTCTGACGTCAGGGCCACGTCATGGAGGAGTGTTTTGTTAGTTTTAAAGTCTCATCTCATTATCTGAAACCGCTTAAACCTATATAGGGTCACGGTGAGCCGGAGCCTATCCCGGAAACACAGGGCGTAAGGCAGGAATACACCCGACGACGGGACGCCAGTCCATCGCCGGGCATTGCGGGACAATTTTAGTCTGCGAGCCAATCAACCTATCCAGGAGCATGCTTTTGGACTGTGGGAGGAAACCGGAGTACCCGGCGAAAACCCACGCGGACACGGGGAGAGCATGCAAACTCCACACAGAAAGGCACCCGAGCCGAGAGATTCGAACCCGGGACCTTCTTGCTGTGAGGCGTCAGCGCTAACCACTGGGCCACCGCGCCGCCCTAGTTTTAAAGTTTTAGAGTAATTAATGAGTGGGAAGTAAACGTGAAATAAGATACAGAATCCTTGCTCTTGTGCTTACAAAGTCTTCGCTCGTTTAGAATTTGAACCTAATACACTTGGCGTGGACACAAATACATACAAACACTTGCTCTGTGGGCGGCGCGGTGGCCCGTGGGCTGTCGCCCCGCAGTGCCCGGCGATGGACTGGCGTCCCATCATCGGTATATCCCTGCCTTGCGCCCTATGTCTGCCGGGATAGGCTCCGGCTCACCGTGACCCTGTATAGGACTAAGCGGTTTCAGACAATGAAATGAGATGAGACTTGCTCCGTTATATATAATGGATTAGTGCAACACAGTCAACTGTGACACCAAAGGCACACATCAATCGCTTCAATTGATCGTCATCACTGCATTGTAATGGAGATTAATAAAAACAATAGCATTAATAGAGCGCTTTTCACCCGAGGGTTACAGAGCGCTGCGCAGAGCTGCGGAGAGAACGGCACAGGTCAACAACAACGACGAGACCAATCGGCTGATATCTCAGACCTTTGCTCAGCGAGACGACGAGGGCCTGCGACTGGGAATCACAGCTCTGTTGTTGGTGATCGCACTCCACCAGCGGACGGTGGCCCAGATAAAATGTGGCATTCTTTAGAAAGTTGATGAGTAAATCGTTTCCCTGTCAGTTATCAAACAAAAGCTTGATGGCCCGTGCTTCCAACTGCCCTTTCTGCAGCAGCCCAGTACATCAGCCCAGTACATCAGCCCAGTACTCAGCTTACTTTTACACTGTGGTGGACGTTATTAATGTGGGGCGGCACGGTGGCCCAATGGGTAGTGCTGTCGCCACACAGCGAGAAGGACCCGGGTTCGAATCTCGGCTTAGGTGCCTTTCTGTGCGGAGTTTGCGTGTTCTATCCGTATCAACATGAGTTTTGGCCGGGTACTCTGTTTCCCTCCCACCGTCCAAAGACACGCTGCTGTCTAGGTTAACTGACCTG
>JAZEWT010000009.1:3078889-3092337 GCA_036362905.1 Mordacia mordax | reverse complement strand
TGACCCTATATAGGATTAAGCAGTTTCAGATAATGAGATGAGATGAGAGATGAGACAAAACGCTGGGCCATCGGCGGCGAGTCTAGCCTTCTGTTCCCATCTTCCTGTGGGCTCACACGGGCCTCGCAACAAGTCACGGCGCCCGCAAAACCGTGCCACAGGCTCACGGCCGATTCACTCGCCGCCGTCGCGTCACCTGTGCGAGAGGTTAACGTGGCAGCCTTGTCAACGGTGTTTCGCAGAGCCACAGCGCAGTGAACTGGCGTACTCAGTGAATCCAGCAAGTCCTCTCTCTTCATACATAAAAAGTACACGCGGCGCGTGTCTTAATGCTGCTGGACCACACGGAGGCATTGACGTGCGTAGTCTAACCCAAACGCCAGGGAGTAAATTTGCAATCGTCACCGAGACACAGCATGCAAGGGCCGGTTTGCTTTCAGTTGGTCTGCTGCTGCTGCCGATTAGGCTGCTAACGAAATGAAACGCGTTATATCGTCAAAATGGGCAGCACTGTTAGTCCCTGCACTTCGCAAGCGTTGGCCTTGTGTTACGCCTTTGCGCGCGCGTGACAGAATAAACGCGCGACGAATTCTAATCGCCTGTGTCGCGACGTTCACGCACTGCGCGACAAAAAAATAAAAACCTCCGCCGAGCCAACGTCGCGGTGGGATGCACACCCGACAGTAAATACCTCGGCACTCGAGCCGCACGCCGCACCCGAAGGTTACCAAGAAATAAAGAGACGCGAGGAGCGCGGAGAAGGTCTTCACATCTGGGAAGGTCATTGTTGATTGGTGCCTCCGTAACGCGGATTGACATCAACCTGCCAACTCCATTCAGCCGCGTCGCAAACCGTGCTTGAAAGGAAAAAAAACCACAGGGCGATAAAGTTGCATAACCGTTGTTAACAATAAGTAGACCGTAAACGGTTATGCCATTTTTTACAAGACCGCTTGATAATAAATCTCTACGGTGCTGAATATATATCGCCGGCTAAGATAAGTGGAATATTTCATGCCAACAAGAGCTACGCGCATTTCCGATCATTTAGCCTTGAATTGTATAAGTATTAGTGTGCTCACCAATAAAATTCCACTGTCCTTAAATACAAACAAAGCCCCTCTTGCAACCAAATCCAACAACACACACATGCTTGGCACAGTCGCCATAATCACTTGCTATCAGCAAGTGCCAAGTGCACGCGACTTTACTTTGATTCAAAAGACGTTCCACATTCAGGGTCACGTTTGCCTCTCAAATGGGATTTTCTGAAGCCCACCGCAGTGCATCTGGTATCCATAGCCCACCATTGTGCCTCTTAAGAACACATCACGCACAACGTATGCACACGTGTGCCACAACTGTGCGTCTCTCTCATGGACGCGGGCCGCCCCCACGCCGTGCGGGCCATCGGCGTTATTCAACCACACCTTGCCGCGACCATAAGTGCCGGCCTTTCAAGGTGGACAGAACACACACCGGAGCGTAGAAATCATACAATGGACTTTTTTTCCACTTTCCCTCTGTTCGACTGCACAGCTGGCGGCAACCTACAACAACCAGCTGTGCACAGCGGTCGCCTATCTAAAGTCTATCTCATCTCATTGTCTGAAACCGCTTAGTCCTATATAGGGTCACGGTGAGCCGGAGCCTATCCCGGCAGACACAGGGCGCAAGGCAGGGATACACCCACGATGGGACGCCAGTCCATCGCCGGGAGCCAATTAACCTACGCAGCAGCATGCTTTTGGACCGTGGGAGGAAACCGGAGTGCCAGGCGAAAACCCACGCGGACACGGGGAGAGAATATGCAAACTCCACACAGAAAGGCACCTGAGCCGAGAGATTCGAACCCGGGACCTTCTTGCTGTGAGGCAACAGCGCTAGCCACTGGGCCACCGTGCCGCCCTATCTAAAGTCTATCCGGGCTCTATCTCGCTCAGCTTCCACGGTCTGACCAGATCCGGCACATTCCAAAAGGCTTGGGTCAGAGGCAGCACGCAAAGTGTTTATGCGTAATCAGTACCTGCTTAATCCTGAGCCGGGTTATGGTCGACCAGAGCCTACCCCGGCAGGCAAAGGGCGCAAGGCAGGGCTATGCTCAGCAAAGGATGCCAGTCCATTGCAGGGGCAGCACAAAACATGTAAGGATTTTTTTTTTTTAAACATCTCCCACGTGCAGTATTCGACGCATGCAGACTAAGAAACGAAGCTTTTATTGGTTAAGTGACAAATTGGCTACACCTCCGATATCCACAGCTGCAGCAACCGCCACCAGTTGACCTAAGATGGGATGGCGATGCAATAGCCGGTGCAGATTCTTACCTGCACATCCTGAAGATCGTGGAAGTTATTGCCTACGCGAATGGAGATGCGGCTGGGCGTGTAGCTCTCGTCTGCCTTGTAGTCCGCGTAGATGCACACCATCTTCACCGTGGTTTTCCGCCTGGAGAGGCGAAACGAGGAAACGGGAACGACCGTTCACGGGGTCGCCGCAGGAACGGAGGCCCGAGGAGGCGTCGAAATACGACTTCGTCGAAACCCGTTAAACACCCTCGCGTCAACCGCGCCGTGAAGGCAGTCGACCCACAGCTGGTTGTCTTGGTGTTTCTTGTAACCAATTTCCCTGCTGAAACTGTCCATAAAAATGCCCGGCGATGGACTGGCGTCCCGTCGTCGGGTGTATTCTTGCCTTGCGCCCTGTGTTTCCGGGATAGGCTCCAGCTCACCGTGACCCTATATCGGATTAAGCGGTTTCAGATAATGAGATGAGATGAGAAATTGTCCATAAAACCAATATCCTGAGCAGCAGACTCGACCCCTGGCCTGGTGACGGAATGGCCCCCTGGTGAAAATAAGAGTTGGTGACCTATAAAAAATGACAGTGGGGAATTAAAAAGGATCATTATTTACATGTTTTGGCGACCAAGTGGCTTAATGAAGGAATATTTGTCTAAATGTCTTGTGAGTCGCTGCTCCTCCGGATTGAGAGTAGTCAGTTGAAGTGATTCGGGCATCTGCTAAGGATACCCCCTGGAAGACTCCCACGGCAAGTCTACCAGGCGCGGCCCACTGGGCGGAGACCTAGAGGCCGACCCAGGACACGCTGGAGGGCTGACATCCTTCGGCTGGCCTGGGAACGCCTGGGAATCCCCCAGGAAGAGCTGGAAATCTGTTGCTGAGGAAAGGGTTGTCTGGTCCCACTCTCCTTGGACTGCTGCCACCACAACCTTCACCCGGACAAGCGGTCTATTAAATGGATGGATGGATGTTTCGTGGCTTTTAATGTGCATTAATAACGTCTCGGTTGTATTTTGACTTCACAGAACCCCGACCAGAACAAAGAATGCAGACACATCTTTGGGTAATCTAAAACCACAGGCACAAAGTAAATGTCCATGTCTACTCCACACAGCCCACCACAAAAAAAAAACCCACAACGCCATCAATTCATACAACTATAAGTGCCACGCATAAAGTAGTATACCAAAAAACATTACTGTTACTGGTTTGCTGTTCTTATGTCGTTGTTGTTGCTGACATGCCATTCTCTCCAGAGCTCTGTGCAGCGCTTTGTGATCCTCGGGTGCAAAGCGCTCTAAAGTGCAATTATTATTACACTTACCAGTTTTGCAGGAACTCCTCATTGAATTTATCATAATATGTCGAAAGCAGTGTCTGGTGGGTTGGCACCAGCTGACCGCCTGGCTGACCCCCCCCCCCACCCCCTCTGCTCCTTCCTCGTACCTCCGTGTCTCGATAATGACCAGGCGTGGCATTTGCACGCGCTATAAATTGTATTATTCTTGTTATCAATTATACATCAAAGTGTGCAGAAATGGCATTTGAGGCTCTCATAAAACACATAGCCATCATTTTAATAGATATATTAAGGTATGATAACCACAAATAATTTTGCAAAATCACGGTTCGGTCTTCACTGCACTGTAAAAAAATCAGGACATCTGAGCTTCAATGCAAGCCACGGCTAATATCGGTGGCAAACGCGATCTGAAATATTTTTATTCCATCCACCTTCACCCCATCACGAGTTGGGAAATGTGAAGTACGGTCAAACCATCCATGACCGATACGGCGTGGAGGTATTTCATCTAGCAGTGGATTGGCAATGCTGTGAATTAATAAATTACAGCTTTATATTTTATTTCTTGAACTATTCTAGTTCATAGAGCGCTTACAAGTTTTTTTTCCAGAGTATGCAAATGTACTATCTTGTATTCCCAGTTTAGATGATGGATGTAATAGATAGATGTTCATTATTATAGCAGAAAGCACCCAGTGAGCTTGTAAGCTCTGGATGCGGGATTCTGGATAGGACACATTCATTCATATGGCATTCACATTAGATATTTTACTGCTGTGATTTTTCCAGACCAAGCACAAGATATTTTCTTTGGCTTAAACTTATGTGTATACGACATTCTTTACGACGTTCAAATATTTTCACAAAAAAATCACCGTTCACACAATTTCTTTTCTCAATTATTCTTGATCCAAACGTGCGAATGTGTACGTGAACACACTGCCAATCAACTGGACTCTGAAATATTTCCACTCTCCCCCAAAAATGAAGCTGTGTTGGCACACAAAAAAATCACGGAAATTTCATGCAAATTTGCGTCCAAAACATCAATTGGCGTTGTTCGTGCCGGTAGGTTCCAGAGAAAATTTGAAGAAAAACAGCCCGACAGCACTCGTACGGAAACCATTTATAAAACGTTATTGGCAATTATTAGCATTGACGCCAAAACTAAGTCACTCCGGGCAAATCCACATTATCGCCGAGCGTAGAAGGCACCAAAGAACGGGTTAAATGCCCCTTGACAGAGGCATTCCACCTGGAGAAGTGAGTGCTACATGAAAGACATTCCTGTACTGTCTTGTCTGTAAAACGTCTCGCATTTAGCGTGCATCTCCGTTAGAATACCGCAGCAACGTGACTGCAATGACAGTGGGAAATACCGCTGTGGCTCAGGAACACATAGGTACGCTACTGCGCTGTATCATGGTGACAGCACTGAATGTCACAACGCGTCTTTATACTGTGTTTTTGCGAGTTCAAGAAGGTTGCTTTACGGGTCGAGGGGGTTATGTTACTGAAGTTCACAATGTGCGTAATTGTAAGGTGGTGAAAATAGGCCGCGTAACTTTGTCAGCATAGCAGTAGAGCACAACAGTTGTTAACTCTGCCGTCTGCCCTTTAAAACACTGCCCAGCAGTCTATAGCTAGGTGTTCTCATTAGATGTCAATTATTACAGCAGAAAATAACCAATGAGCTTGCGAGCTCTAAATGCAGGATTTCTATCTACAGCCTATGACACCTGTCATGTATAGCGGTCATTTATCCAATTTTAACCTTGCAGAGCGTTTGAGATCGGAGATTTGGTGCCATCCGCATTATTTTGTCACGGTCGGATTTAACAACGGGGCATAAAAGATCTGGGGCAGCGCGGTGGCCCAGTGGGTAGCGCTGTCGCCTCAAAGCAAGAAGGTCCCGGATTTGAGTCTCAGCTCGGGTGCCTTTCAGTGTGGAGTTTGCATGTTCTCTCCCCGTGTCTGCGTGGGTTTTCACCGGGCACTCCGGTTTCTATCCAGAGTCCAAAAAAAAAAAACACGCTGCTGCATAGGTTCATTGGCTTTCAGAATAAATTGCCCTCAGTGCCCGGTGATGGGCTGGCGTCCAATCGTGGGTATATCCCTGCCTTGCGCCCTGTGTCTGCCGGGATAGGCTCCGGCTCACAACGACCCTGTATAGGATTAAGCGGTTTCTGACAAAGAGATGCGATAAAGATATACACGTCCCCCTCCTTACGAACCAAAATCTCATCGTGTCACCTCGAGTCTAGTGCTCCTGCCAGGTCCTCCCTTGGCGAACAGGTCTGGAGCGTATCTGCTATGGTCTACCTTGGTGAACTGATCTGAGGGAAGGTTCCAGACAAGTAACGATCCGAAGACCCTCCAACTGAAAGGAGGCTGGCACCATTGGGTGTCAACCGGCCAACCCAGCTCAACTTGAATACCAGTCACTTAAACTAGCAAAAACAAGAACGACGAAGAGAGTCTGGCCATACTTCTTGTCCATTGATTAATTAACAGGCAGGGTGAACCCCAGATGACCACAAGCTCTCACCTGAACTGGATGTTGACCAGGTGGGGCTGAGAGCCATCCGACTGCCAGTAGGTCTCCAGGTTGTCATCCCGCAGTTGATCCACCCCAAATCCTGGTGGTCGCATTAAACAACAAGAACAATGGACCTGACGGCATTACACCACGAATAACACTGGACCTGACCGCCTTACACCACGAATAACAATGAACCCGATGGCCTTACACCACGAATAACAATGGCCCTGACGGCCTTACACCACGAATAACAATGGACCTGACCGCCTTACACCACGAATAACAATGAACCTGACGGCATTACACCACGAATAATAATGGACCTGATGGAATTACACCATGATCAATAATGAACTTGATGGCATTACACCACGAATAACAATGAACCTGATGGAATTACACCATGATCAATAATGAACTTGATGGCATTACACCACGAATAACAATGAACCTGATGGAATTACACCATGATCAACAATGAACTTGATGGCATTATATCACGAATAACAATGGACCTGATGGAATTACACCACGATTAACAATGGACCTGACCGCCTTACACCACGAATAACAATAGACCTGAGGGCTCTACACCATGATTAACAATGAACATGATGGCATTACATCACGAATAACGAGTGTATTTATAGCGCAAGTTCTGTGTGGAGTTTGCACGTTCTACCTGTGTCCACGTAGAGTTTTGCAGGGTACTCTGTTTTCCTCCCACTGTCCAAAGACAGGCTGCCTAGGTTAATTGGGCTGTGTAAATTTACCCCAAGTGTCCTGTGATGGACTGGCGTTCTATGATGGGTATAGCCCTGCCCTGCACCCTCCATCTAGCAGGATAGGCTCTGCATTACCGCGACTCTGTACAGACTAAAACGGGAACTGATAAGGAATAAGTGAAAATATGTTCTTTGGTTAGCAATGTGTCCAATCACAGGCTACAACAGGAACAAATGAGACTCGTTACCTGCACTTTGGCGCTGTGCACCAGGTTCTGTGAGCTAGAGCATCTTGGAAGGCAGGGGGAGTCGGTCACAAGCACCGTGGCAGCATCAGAATGACCATTATCGAAGAGACTCAAGAGAGAGGGAGTGACCTCGGTGGCTGGCAGCAGAGGCTGCAGGACTTTACGAGCAGTCGCAGCGTAAACTGCCACATTTGACTTCCAATGGTCCGGATTTTGCTAGGGTTGCGAACATCGAAAAGTGATATATGAACGAACCTCGGGGCCAACTGTTAAAAAAATAAACCTCCCATGACTGATAGCTTAGGGAAGGGCTTAATCCGGCAACTTATTTGCAAAGCGATGCAAAAATTCAAGTGCCTCTTTGTCATTCGAGCCATGTAAGAATACAAATTATAACGCGTGCAAATTCCACACCCGATCGTTTACGGGACACTGATACAGAGGAACGAGAAAACTGCAGACAGGAAGGTGGGGGCAGTCAGCCAGGCGGTCAGGCAGCGCCAACCCACCAGGCACTGCATCCTGCATATTGTCGGCAAATAATGAGTGTTTCATTTGACTTACGGAAAGACACTGGAGAAGCCGGTGGAAACCCGCGCAGACCAGAGGTTGGAACACACAAACTCGACACAGAAAAGCGCCCGAGGTGGGAATCGATCTGCCGTGGGCAGGACTTTCTTTATGCCAGGTGCAAAAGTTACCACTGCACCACGCTGCCACCCAAAATATTTGTCAGCCAGGTGAGCGTCTACTGCGATTTAAGATACATTTTATGGCACATTATGTCACGGGTGTTTTACGCCCACTTTAAACAAAAAGGTAACTGAATAACCAGTGTGACAATAAAATACAGTGTAAAATGATGAAACAAAAATTAGTGTTACCAATGCTATCACAAATACTGCAAGTAACAGCACAAGAACATCAAGGATATTTTAGTCTCATTGTTTAAGTGGTGAAGTTGGTGGTGCATTAACAGTATGTGGGGTGATAGAAGCAGTTTGGTAGGTAGACACGGGGCCCCCATATGTCTCAATCTGTCGTATTTTTAATTATATTTTACTTGTTGTTCTGCAATGATGTATATATTTTTTTGAAAAAGCCGTAAAAATGTATTTTTAATGCTGCCGAATTTCTGCTGTGCTGCCGTTGTTGTTGACGTGCCATTCCCTCCGCAGCTCTGTGCGGCGCTTTGTGACCCTTGGGTGAAAAGCGCTCCAAAAATGCAACTATTATTATCATTATTATGGTGGCACGGTGGCCTAGTGGGTAGCGCTGTCGCCTAACAGCAAGAAGGTCCTGGGTTCGATTCCCGGCTCGGGTGCCTTTCTGTGCGGAGTTTGCATGCTCTCTCCCCGTGTCCACGTGGGTTTTCGCCGGACACTCCGATTTCCTCCCACAGTCCAAAAAACATGCTGCTGCATAGGTTAATTGGCTCGCAGACTAAACTGCCCTCTGTGCCCGGTGATGGACTGGCGTCCCATCGTGGGCATATCCCTGCCTTGCGCCCTGTGTCTGCCGGGATAGGCTCCGGCCCACCGCGACCCTGTACAGGACTAAGCGGTTTCTGACAACGAGATGACATGAGACTATCGTCATTATTATCATTAGATGCGGCTCTGCTAAGTCCACTCGCGCGAAAACCCACGCACCCATGGCGTTCTTCAGCGACAGGATGCGCTCGCGTCGTTCACTCACCAGGCTTGCAGGAGGAGAGCGACCACACAGCCTGAGAGCCGATTTCCCGCACCCGTCCCGTCCTCTCCAACTTCTTGGGGTCCTCGCCTGCCGGGGTTTTGCTGTTCATCGCGCCGTCCGTCTGAATCCTGCAGCCAAAATAACGACGCACCTCATTGCTCCGCATCAACGGAGAGATCATTCTCGCAGACACCTACACTGGCAGCAGATTCAATCCAGGCTCAAACACAGGAATTCCCCAAACAATCATTAATATCCGAACTTGTTTTGCTCCAGCTTACCTATCATCTCATCTTACTCTCCAACCAGTGCCACTATGTCCAGTAGCCAAGCCCCATCCTGATAAATAAAACCCGTTGTGGACTTGCCAGCGACAAGTGAAGTCTGCACCTCCCTCCACTTCACACCAGCACAACCAGCACTCACCCATTCCTAAGATAATAATAATAATTGCATTTACAGAGCGTTTTTTCACCCGAGGGTCACAAGGCGCTGCACACAGAGCTGCGGCGAGAACGGTACGACAACAACCCCTACGGGAGTCCAATTTTGGCAATTTGGTCAATGAGTCAATTGACCGAACTCGCATGCCTTTGGATCGTGGGGCAAATTCGTGGCCAGCAAACACCCACACGTGATAAAAACATGCAAACGCCAGGGCAAGGCACCTGTGCTGGAAATCAAAGCTGGGAGTTTCTTACTGGGCGGCGCGGTGGCCCAGTGGTTAGCGCTGACGCCTCACAGCAAGAAGGTCCCGGTTTCAAATCTCTCGGCTCAGGTGCCTTTCTGTGTGGAGTTTGCATGCTCTCCCCGTGTCCGCGTGGGTTTTCGCCGGGTACTCCGGTTTCCTCCCACAGTCCAAAAGCATGCTCCTGGATAGGTTGATTGGCTCGCAGACTAAAATTGTCCCGCAATGCCCGGCGATGGACTGGCGTCCCGTCGTCGGGTGTATTCCTGCCTTACGCCCTGTGTTTCCGGGATAGGCTCCGGCTCACTGTGACCCTATATACGATTAAGCGGTTTCAGATAATGAGCATGAGTTTCTTACTGTGAGGAGGCACCGCGACTCACGACTCACTTGCGGTACATCCTGCCATACCAACAAACGTAACAATGCTGTTAATATTTCTCAAGCGTTAGTCAGCAGGAGCTTGCGATCTCTCTCTCTCCATCTCTCGCTCTTCTCCTTCACGATGTTCTAATCACACCGACACCGTCTCATACCATCCCCGAGTGGACATGGGTTCCTCTCCCGTGCACTGCGGGTTGGTGAAACCAATTAATTGCCTTTCGAGTGCAAGAGCAGTGACGAGCAGAAGTACAATAAAAAACAATTCCTTTGCCGTAACAACGACCGCATTTGATTGAAAATGATTGATATAAATACTGCGGAGGCGGCAAGGTTGCTCGTGATAAACAAAGTTAATTCTATGGGTACTTTTTTGCCAGCATATGTATATAAGATTAGTACAGGTTTTACCGTATCTGGCGATTATGCAGGTGTCAAGATTGCCTGGCAATTATGCAGGTGTTAAAATCCCAAACACCAAAATAGACACATTTTACAATGTGTCCAGTTTGCAAAAGCCACACATACTAGTGGCAAAGTATGCAAACAGGCAGCTTTGATAACCTATGCATTGTCCTTCAACTGACCGACCTTCACCTGGCAGTGTCTTCCTTTTGAGCTTATTTGCCGGTGTCAGTCGCTGCCAAAAGGCAGTCAGCTCAGGACGCTCAGCATCTACGCTTTATAACTTAGGTGGGGCTGTTAACGCTATGGGTACTTTTTTGCCAGTATACGTATATAAGTTAATTCGTGCAACACCGCCAAGTTGGCAGGCAGGTTTGATAGCGGTGAGCACACCAAGCCTAAATGTTTCCCAGCAACGTTTCAACAGAGGCACCCGTGCAGAGAAAAGGTGCAGCTTCTAAGCCTCTCAATAGCGCGATAGCTCAGGTGCGCCGAACACATCGCCACGTTTGGCGGTGTGTGCGCGTGTGCCTTTCTCTTTCCGCAGCTCTGTGCAGCGCTTTGTGACCCTCGGGTGAAAGGCGCTCTATAAATGCCATTATTATTATTATTATTATTGCAACCATTACACACAGAGTCGTGAACACCTGGAGTAACAGAATAAGTTGGAAAGTCTTTCTGACCAGAGCTTTCATTACAGTAAATCACAACGCATTTCAATTTGAACCAGCAAGGCTGCCCACAGCTTGACGTTCAGTGACCAAGTGCCAGGTCACGACCCGTAATTTGAAAACCACTGCTCGAAACGGACTCTTATAGGATTCTGACCCTGCATATGGCGTTCCTGAATTAACAAAGGATATGTAAAAAAAAGAGAAAAGGTTTTTACCATTTCTTGAAATTAAACAGGTGTTAAGATCTTAAAACGCCAAATAAACACATTTCACATAATGTCCGGTTTGCAAAAAGCCACACATACTTGCATAATTGCCAGAAATGGTAAAAACATTCTCTTTTTTTTTTACATATGCATACTGGGCATAAGCACCCATAGTTTTAACAAAGGATAAGTCACATTTTTGTTGGGGATACTCAGGTATATCTGAAATAACATACAGAAGAAATATGTAAATTGGGTTGCCAATATACATTTTTTATATTTTACAATGGTGAACAAACCAAACCGTGATGAACGATGGCACGACCCGAATATAAATTTTGTTTAAGGTTCTTTTCCACAATCCTCTGTACTCCCTCTGGCGCAATAACAGTTTAAGGATTTTAAGAGCTAACCTTAAGCCTCCGCGCCAATCCTGACGGAAAGTAATTCACCTCCCAATGCTCACAAATAAAAAAAAATGAACTCAGACTGCATTCCCATCACAGGCATTCTTGTTTATGCCAAGCGCATCCGTATGTACCTGCTAATCACATCACCCAGTGAATCTGCTGCATAGCTCAGTGCAATAATCCCACAGGCATCCCAAAAAAATCCTTCTTCTCCACCGCATCACACGCGTTAAGGGACCATAGGGATAGCATTGAGCGGATATGGAAGTCAGCTTAATGTCATTATTCCTCAAATTGTCTTCATAATATAAGGTGGGTTGGGTCACGTTTGGGATTGTAGTCTTGGCTACCAAAAGTATAATTCACGCTCGTTAAGAAAAAACACATCCAACGCTTGTTGCTTTGTAACACGCAATGTTATAGTAATCTCAAATTGGAAGATTCGGACAGTAGTGCGGCAATGTTTAGATCATGATAATCACTGACACGATAACATATCTGTTGGAATTAAACTCAATAAAAAGGCTAAACATTGTTTTGTTTATCTTGAGATCGTATCGCATAAACATTGCTGTGCAGTGTGTACACGGCAAATAAACACGCACATAAATACGTGACTTCCTACCGTACTTTAATTTTCCTTAATTGATTTACTCTGATGTCAACATGCTGTTCTCTCCACAGCTCGGTGCAGCGCTTTGTGACCCTCGGTTGAAAGACGCTCTGGAAATGCAATTGTTATTATTATTTCAGAATAGAGGTTTTGGCAGGGTACACAGATGTACAACAGGAGGGACGTAATAATTAAAGAGGGTTGTTGTTCCATAAACTCAGTAGCACAGCTGATTAAATGGACCCACTAAATTCAAACCACATGTGTTGAGTTACCAGGAATATGCAATTAGGTTTGCCATTGGGCTAACGCCTCACGATAAATTAGGATACCAGGGACATTGTACATCTAATTGTTAATATATTATTATTAAGTGTTGAAAGAACAAAGCCAAAACGTAACATCCCTAACATACGTAACACGGACAAGAGGAGTTAACGATATGATTTAAAATTTGTGATGGCAGTGGAATTGACCACACAAAGCTTTAAATGTCAAGACCTTGCTGCACACACTGGAATAGACATGAAGCGTTCAGCGTCTTACGTTAAATTAACGCATTATTGACACACTGACGTGTTATTGACACACTGACGTGTTATTGACAGACTAACGAGTTACTGACAGATTATGAACCTGGCATTGTGAGACGCTGACCCTACCAATGGTAAAATATGTAGGTCTACATGTGTGCACACAACTCAAGTGCTGAGTTCGAGACGGGTCAGTAAAAAAACACGGACGGCTCCCCCTACAAGGTCAGTTTTAGTTGCTGGATTATTTGGGGCTTTTGCAAGAGTCTGTGTAACCTTTGGGCACAAAGAACAAGCGGCTGTAGTAGTTCTGGGTACTTTTTGCCAGTGGCAAACAGCTCCACCTGAGCTACTGAGCATTGATATTGCATTGTCCTGAGCTGACTGCCTTTTGGCATCATCTGGCTGACACTGACAATCAGGCTCAAAAGAAAGCCATGTCTGGTGCAGGCCAATCGGTTTGAAGGACAATGCATATGTTATCAAAGCTGCATGTTTGCACATTTTGCCACAAGTATGTGTGGCTTTTGCAAACTAGACACATTGTGAAATGTGTCAATTTTGGTGTTTTTAAGATCTTAACACCTGCATAATTGCCAGAAATGGTAAAAACCTGGGGCGGCACGGTGGCCCAGTGGTTAGCGCTGACGCATCACAGCAAGAAGGTCCCGGGTTCGAATCTCTCGGCTCGGGTGCCTTTCTGTGTGGAGTTTGCATGCTC
>JAZEWT010000009.1:3020159-3036022 GCA_036362905.1 Mordacia mordax | reverse complement strand
GAATGAGTGCACGGGAAAACACTTGGTGGATCATTCGTGTTTGCAACAGAGTAAGCTGCAAGATGTCCTCTCGGAATGGCGGTGGGAGGAGGATTCTTACGTCCACCTGTGTGAAGTCGCGCCATTCCCTCGCGTTATTCCCTCGTGTTATCCCCCTCTCGGAAACACTGGCGTTTCTCTAGGCACTCGAGTTTACTCTCGCTCGCAAAACGTGCGCTGATGGGAATAGCGAAATCTCCTGCAGGAGGTGGAATCTTCCTGTCAAAGTCTTGAATGCTAGCTGCCGATCAGCTGACCAGTAAACAGAGCTAATAATAATAATGGCACTTCTGGAGGGCTTTTCACCCGAGGGTCACAAATGCGCTGCACAGGGCTGCGCAGAGAATGGCATGTCAGCAACAACGACATACGGGCAGAAAATCAGCAATAATAACGGTTTCTTTTTTTTTTGGGGGGGGGGGGAATGTTTTGGTTACAAATCTCAGGAGGTTATGAAGATAACGAGATGTCAACAACAACAACATCAGGACAGTTTTACTGAAAATCAAATAATGGAAAAAAATTATGGAACATAAAATAAGTGATTAAATAATGACAATAATAAATAATTCTTCAACAAACAAGGAAGGAATAAATGGGAAATATGCTGTCATGTTAACGCTGGTTATTAAACACTGAGCATAGCATTACATAGTGAAACCATGTCAATGTTACAAAAAAATACTGGACATTGCTTACCTCGATATCACCCCTGAAAAGAATAAACGAAAAGCACGATATTAGTCAAACTTATCGACGTAACTTTACCAACGCATTGCTTTCGGTAAATAAATGTATGCACTGTACGTGGCGGACACAAGCCAATGCAAGATGAAGGGGGAGGTAAGGTAAGGATAGGTTGGGTGGTGAGGAAAGGTGAGGTGAAGGTAGGTGAGGCGAGCGTAGGTGAGGAGAGGTGAGGTGAGGAAAGGTGAGGCGAGGGTAAGTGAGGTGAGGGTAGGTGAGGAAAGGTGAGGTGAGGGTAGGTGACGAAAGGTGAGGTGAGGTTAGGTGAGGAAAGGTGAGGCGAGGGTAGGTGAGGAAAGGTGAGGCGAGGGGAGGTGAGGTGAGGGTAGGTGAGGAAAGGTAAGACGAGGGTAGGTGAGGAAAGATGAGGCGAGGGTAGGTGAGGAAAGGTGAGGTGAGGGTAGGTGAGGTGAGCGGAAGTGAGGGGTGGCGAGGAAAGGAGATTTGAGAAGAGGTGAGAAGAGGTGAGAAGAGGTGAGGTAACGGGAGGTGCTTGGGGTGAGGGAACGCACCCGAAGCTGTCCAGGATTGCCTCCTCGGACGAGCTGTCATGGTTCTTGCGGCTGCGGTACAGCTCGACGGAGGCCCTCAGCGTCTGCCTGTTCACCTCGAAAACGTGCTCGTACAGGAGCTCGTAAAGCACCGCTGCGAGGAGGGAGGTGGACGGGAGGTGAGCGGGAGGGCACGCACGGAACACAGCGGACGGCGTCCGGCTTGAGACGCCAGCGTCGCCGCGCGTCTGGCCATTACGCCGCTCGTCGACTTGTTAGGCCCGCGGAGGCCCGCGGAAGCGCGCGCGGAAGTGCGCGCGCGCGCGCGTGAATTGCTCGTTCACCACACAGGTTAAATTAATTGTTGAGGATGTTTTCGAGATATTTTACACGACCCTGAGAAAGCAAAACTATACTGGATTCGGTAAAAAAAAAAGAACGATACGATTTTAAGACGATAAGAAAAAAATGTGAAAAAAACCTTTCTTCGATCAAATCGCAGCCCTGATTAATTGAAATCCATAAAATTGCAGGAGGGTCGAATTGTTACCTGCGTAATCATCGCGATCGCCATTAATCTCGGTATTATTAAAAGCCTCTTATCCTCGAACACTGCAACATGACTGCAGCCACTCCAGCGTCCAGCGCAGCGTTAAGCGAATCATCCTGTCAATCTGGCGTCGATGTTTATCTCTGCTTCTTGCATAACGCTCAATACGGGATCCCACAAACAATTGTAAAGGGTGACGATTCACAAAGACGACGGGCAGACTGGGCTGTGTGTGTGTGTGTGTGCGTGCGCGCGTTTCACAATGACAAGCAGACTGGGCTGTGATTGTACAAGTTAGAGCAAATCTGTTGCTAATAATCCAGAGCTTCCTCCCTCCAACCATTCCAAACGCCTCCTGTGGTTATTAAAATAAAATATAAACAGGCAATCCTGTGTAATTCCAAGCGCAGGCAACGTGATTAGGGACACATATGACCTGTAACCATGGGCCATTGGGTTTATTGTTGGAACCGTGCCATGCATCAGAAAACATAAAGAGAATTGTTTTATTTTAAGTATTGCAGCTCACAGTGCAATAAGTCAGAACAGCCAAATCTTACAGGGGTCGTAGCTATTGATATTGTGTCAGACATCCCTCATTAGTCGGCAATGCACGACTGCATTCATTGATTCAAGATTTAAGATAGATGTTTAATATTACAAGAGGAAATACCCAGTGAGCTTGCAAGCTCTGGATGCGGGATTCCTGCAACAAAACGAATGTTCGAACTGACCAACGCAACGGCATGCACAATCACGAGCTGAACAAATATTCGAAGCACCAACTGGAGCAAAGATGAAATTCATCTCATCTCATTGTCAGAAACCGCTTAGTCCTGTACAGGGTCGCGGTGAGCCAGAGCCTATCCCGGCAGACACAGGGCGCAAGGCAGGGATATACCCACGATGGGACGCCAGTCCATCACCAGCCACTGAGGGCAATTTAGTCTGAAAGCCAATTAACCTATGCAGCAGCATGTTTTTTGGACTGTGGGAAGAAACCAGAGTGCCCGGCGAAAACCCACGCGGACACGGGGAGAGAACATGCAAACTCCGCACAGAAAGGCACCCGAGCCGAGATTCGAACCCGGGCCCTTCTTGCTGTGAGGCGACAGCGCTACCGACTGGGCCACCGTGCCGCCCGCAAAGATGAAACCCTGAACATAATCATAAAGTAAACAATAACACTTGAAAACCGCACGGCACAAAACTTACCAACAATTAGAAAACGTCAACAAGAGACAAAAAAGTTTAAGGAAAGGAATAAACGGAAGATTTTGCTTAACAAAAGGAAACCGCATATGCATCCCTTCGATTACCACCTATCAATTTGCGCAATTGCAGCTGGACAGAAATTTTAATTCTGATCGGAATCTAAAACGGCTCAACGATTAAGAGATCAAGAGTTACTTAATCGCACGATGTAGGCCTCAAATTGTGCGTGCAAGAATAAATGTGCTCGATCTTTGCGAGTCTTATTAAATTATTATGTTTCCTTTCACGGAACGAAAAACGCTCAAGGAAGGAGGGGGGGGGAAGGAGAGAGAGAAAGAAACACATCTGGCACACAATAATAAAACAAAAAATATACATTTTGCATTGTCCTGAGCTGACTGACTTTTGGCATCATCTGGCGAACACTGACAATCAGGCTCAAAAGAAAGCCATGTCTGGTGTAGGCCAATCAGTTTCAAGGACAATGCACACATTATCAAAGCTTCATGTCTGCATATTTCGCCACAAGTATGTGTGGCTTTTGTGAAAGGTGTCTATTTTGGTGTTTTAAGATCTTAACACCTGTATCATTGCCAGAAATGGTAAAAAAAAAACCTTTTCAACTTGTGACATGCATTTTTGCAGCTCGTATGAAAATTACTGGATTTATTATTTTTATTATCAAGGCTTTACGAGCAACAGATGCACGCTTGAATTTACAGACCGCCTTGTTTAATTTTACGCACACGTAACCGTGCCCATTCTGTAAAGAGGGGGGATCAAAGGCCACGCCGCGATCATGGTTCGTAGGCTCACCTTGACAGATTCCGGCGACGGCTGGGAACTTCCGCGAGTAAACGCTGTCGTAGTGATTCCCGTTTGAGAAACACAGCAAAATCTGCCGAGGGATGCACGTGTAATAAAATACATAAAACTCGCCGAACAAATATAGACATCGTAATGATGTCGGTTTTCACGGCTCGATGCATGGCGATTGCTTCGAAAAGCTGCTCTCTCTCGGGACAGCCGCGTCGATCGCTCCCTCTCTCAACCTCGCGGCGTTTCGCCTCCTCGCACGTTACGAGTCACGCACACGACACACACGCGCACTGCGCCTGAGGACGCCTCGAACGTGTGCGGAGGCGAAAACGTCGCGAGGTGGAGAGAGGGAGCGATCGACGCGGCTGTCCCGAGAGAGCAGCTTTTCGAAGCAATCACCAAATATAGACATCGTTCATTAGATTATAATAGGTTTTACCGTATCTGGCAATTATGCAGGTGTTAAGATCTTAACACCTGCATATTCGATACGGGTACTTTTTTGCCAGCATACAAATATAAGATTACAATAGGTTTTACCGTATCTGGCGAATATGCAGGTGTTAAGATATTCGCCAGATACGGTAAAACCTATTGTAATCTTATATTTGTATACTGGCAAAAAAGTACCCATATCGTTCATTAGCACCACATTGCATTGCGAGTGCAGAGAAGGCAGTGCAGTGAAAATGTCGACTCCACTTGTAACATCTGCATGGGATACAGCATTTCTCCCTCTCACGCATGGGTTTTTCTCTCGGCACTCTGGTAATGCTCCCACATATGAACTCTCGCTTACAAGCCGATAAGACCTTAACATATAGATGGTCGTAGAGCGTAGGCAGTTATTGCCGCTGGCTCGTCCCGAGGTCGCCTCCCTGCTTGTCCATACGTTTCCCCATACCCATGAATCGTTCTCTATCTACGACAGCGAGCAAACACTGCGTGCGTTGCACGTTCAAGTTAACATCACGCGGGATAAATGTTTAACCGGCAGATTCGCATAGCGATGAATTAGCGGCAACTCACTGCTCACTCATTGCTAGAACGAGAAGCTCTCGCCAAAAATCCGTACGCGGCGAAAGCGTTTTAAGGCTAAATAATCCACACGCTACGGAAAATGTGCTGTAAAACTACGCATAAATCACTACGCTGGCTGTGGTGGTGGCCGTTAGGAACGGCATAAAATGTGGTCAAAACAGGGCAATTCCGCTTCAAATAATTAGGGATCAGTGGCCCAGTGGGTAGCACTGTCGCCTCACAGCAAGAAGGTCCCGGGTTCGAATCTCTCGGCTCGGGTGCTGCTTTCTGTGTGGAGTTTGCATGTTCTCTCCCCGTGTCCGCGTGGATTTTCACCGGGCACTCTGGTTTCCTCCCACAGTCCAAAAAAACACGCCTCTGCATAGGTTAATTGGCTTGCAGACTAAACTGCCCGCAGTGCCCGGCGATGGACTGGCGTCTGCTGGTGAGTATATCCCTGCCTTGCGCCCTGTGTCTGCCGGGATAGGCTCCGGCACACCGCGACCCTGTACAGGGCTACGCGGTTTCTGACAATGAGATGAGATTGTTCCTACTTCTCGGCGCAAAACCCAATCGCCAGGTGGGTTAAGAATATAAACGTGTGCTTAAAAGACTATGCGCGCGTTCAAGTGCATAGGTTCGTACTTTGTCTTTGAATCCGTGCTCCGTAACATTGGCCGGTGGTCTCCCCGGTTCCTGGTAGATGATGAAATCTCGACTACGAGCAGAGAGAAAATAAGCAAGAAGCGCTCGCGCAAATAATACCCACAACTCTGTAAAACGCTTACACCAGACACAGCTAACACGTGTGGAATGTAAGTTGTTGATTAAAACGTACACGTAAACTCATTTCAAACAAACTAATTGGCACTTTTGTGTATCATTAAAAAATTATTTTAAAAAAACTAGAGCAGGGAATTATAATAACAATGCAACCACGCGGTTAAACGCTAATGAAGAACATCAATTAACAAGACACAGGTATGGCTATGAACACTATTCACACGCTCTTGTTCTGATGTGCTCTGGGTTATCAATCAGATGTATAAGAAAAAGCACATGGTAACTCACAATATCTCATTGTCCCTAACGTGTGCGTTTGTTGATATCGGGCACATTGAGAGAATGTAAAATAATAACGATTGCTACGTTTATGAGTGACCCGCACACAGATGGAGTTCATGTTATTGTTGTTGATTTGCTGGTCGTATGTCGTTGTTGTTCTTGCCGACATGCCATTCTCTCCACAACTCTGTGCAGCGCTTTTGTGACCCTCGGGTGAAAAGCGCTCCAGAAGGGCAATTATTATTTAAATTTTTAATGTTTCCCATAGCAGTCGACCTACATTATCCTTTGAGACGCATTCCCTGGAAACCCGTGGCCAATCCAATCCACCTGTGCCAAATCCACCTGTGCCAAATCCACCCGCGCCACTCCAATCCCCCCGCGGCCAATCGGCAGACTCTACGAACAGCGGGTCATCACTCGTCATGTGACAGAGCAAGTGCTGCACCTCGAGGTTTTCCGAACAATCTTCGAGTCAACGCTCGGAACAAACAAACCCGATGTCGAGGCATCACGCGCGTTTGTGGAAACGTGCTCCCGGAAACGCGTTCAACTTGCTTACGCGGGACTTAAGGATCTTAGGAACGTCGTTTACGTCATTGTTCGTTTGGAGAGATCAGATTGAGCGCATTTAAATCTTAAGAGAGCAAAAGCAGATACTGCATCGCTAAGGACTTACCTGTACATTATGGAAAGTGCATTTATTTCTAAATCGCCGCCCCATTCCTGTTGGAAAGAGTGGAAGATATTTAAAACATTGCTTGCTTGATGTTGCTCAAAATGTTTTCATTGTCATCCGATTATTTGCCGGGTATGTCTCAATGAACACTGCACTGTAAGAGAACCGCTCTCAAGAGCTGCTCTTTTGGCATAGCCGTGTCGAGCGTTCCTCCTCTCCGCGGCATTTCGCCTCCCGCGTCGGAACGAGCGAGGGTCAGCGCTTGACACGGCTATTGCGAAAGTGCAGCCATCGGAGAGCAACTTCTCGTACAGCGAGCCGTGAACACCTCTCAACGAACACTGCAGAAGCGAACTCAGCGATCCCGTTCCCGACACGGCAGCGCAGCGACAATGCGCTCGGCTCTTCAGGGATTCGTGAATTATAGCGGGCTTGTGTGCGCCGCGCGGCGCACGCACGGAACCGCACACGTCACGAGCGGTCGTGTTCCGTGCGCGCGAACGAGGTGCAAACCGCGCAATCGTGCACCCGTGTATGAGCGCACACAACGGACAAAGACGGGACGAATGAGATGGAACGGCGAATAAGCTTGAACAAACCAAGGTCTCCCAAGGCAAATGGAAATTATTACTCGGATCACAGAAAACGGACGCGTGCATCGATTGATAACCTTGAAATCGTGACGATTTGACTAAAACGGTGGTAGGAAGGAAAAAAAACTCCTGTGCAGCAATAATACAATCAACAGATTTATCAATAGCGGTCACCTTAAAATGAAAAACACATAATGAAGTTGTAGTCAATGGCCTGTCTTCAAAGCACGTAAAGCCCAAAGGATTAAAATCACGGTACTTTGTGGTTATTAAGGGTTAATTCCCAAAATGTCACTTACCAAACATTTTTGCTATTAAGGCCACACGATGCTACTGATGAATACGATAAGTTTTGTTGTTGTTGTTGTTGTTACTTGTACACCGGTTGCAAAACAGTGCCGTGATATAATTCACCGCGCACGCTCGCTAGGATTATGGGAGGCACCGCGTTTGATGACGCTTGTGCAAGATGACGTTGACGCACACGCGCAACCGTAGGTGCACCGCACGACCATTTCGCCACGTGTCTCATGAATGAACAATGTTTTAAAAAATCTGGGGACGGCGTTTCTGTCGACGGCTGATCACGACTTTAGACCAAGAATCCGCGACGCCTCGGTTCACGTTTGCCACGACGCGGCACACTCCAACGCCACCGCAGTTCTCACGTGGCTGCGTGCGGTTCCCACGAAACACCTTGCCCGTTATAATCGAAGTGCTTGCACCAACGATGTACGGCGGATTACCATCATCGTCGTGGATGAGGGCATCTGCTAAACAATAATTAATAATGATAACGGTAATCCACTGCTAGACTTGGGCTTCTCCAAGCAACCATCAAGCCTTATTATGATCCCTACATGGAACCAACTGGCATGTGCGCAAAAATTGATTTCGTCTCGGAGACATTTGTGGGTAAATAAATGAATTTTTATTTTTATATTGACGTTCCCTTTGGCAGAGCGACGAACACCAGACAAGGCTGTACGTCACAACCATTATTGTAATTACCTTGGGATTTGAGAGCTGCTGCAAATGATCTTCAAACGAGCCTTCGACAAACTGCAACGAAATGAAACCATACACGTAAGCATTTATTCGCTCGTTCATAAACATTTTCGTTGCAGTGCCGTTGTTGCTGGCGCGCGTTTCAACAGAGGCACCCGTGCAGAGAAAAGGTGCAGCTTCTAAGCCTCTCAATAGCGCGATAGCGCTATCGCCACGTGTGCCTTTCTCTCTCCGCAGCTCTGTGCAGCGCTTTGTGATCCTCGGGTGAAAAGCCCTCTGTAAATGCAACTGTTATTATTACTGAACCTGGAGCGAGAGACAACAGGAAACCCATGACTTCAATTTGCACGGCGCTCAACCACTTGAGCCAAACCATTTGCAACAAAAAAACTCAACAAGCCACACTCATCCAACCCACTGCCAAAATATTCACCACACTAATCCGGGTGCTCGTCATATGCTTATTTTATCCGCAACACAAGGTTACAAATTTCAGCACGCGCCATCCATCGTTCTGTTTGTGAGCACCTCTCCGGGCTACAAGAGTGACCAAAGCGTGTGTGCGAGTCTCACCAATGGTGAATTGAAGTAAAATTCAACCCTCGGCTTTGCAAAACAATCCAAGATTCCTCCGCTCGCACCAATCGCCGGGCAACTCGGCTACTACGCTCTTGTCGGAGCGTTTCGCTAAAATAATGCCACCAATGTTCTGTGCAGCGCTTTGTGACCCTCGGGTGAAAAGCGCTCTATAAATGCAACTGTTATTATTACTAATCATCTGTATATAACTTTTTAAATATAGTGTTGGCAATTTAGATCGCGCTCTACAATGGCTGTCTGTTTTTTTTCTTTATCAGTTAATGATAACTCAATTAACAGGGCAAGCAAAGGTTAATTGGCTTGCAGACTAAATTGCTCTCAGTGCCCGGTGATGGACTGGCGTCCCATCGTCGGTATATCCCTACCTTGCGCTCTGTGTCTGCCGGGATAGGCCCCGGCTCACCGCGACCCCTGTGCAGGACTAAGCGGTTTCTGACACTGAGACGAGACAAAGCCCTCTCCCCTCCCCAAGCCATGACACGCAAGTTCAAATCCTGGTCAGTACTGACACGGCCCCAACAATCAATCGTCACGCTCCCAAAAAAAAAAATTCGATAAGGAAACAGCTGCTGGTGAGGCTGCACCCGCTGAGCGGTGGTTGTTTAAAGAACGTACTAATCCTCACCATCGGAATGTGGAATTCCCAGCCAATGCAATAGGGCACTTCCCACCATTCATTAGCGAGTGTAAGAGACGTACGTGAAACGCCTGCCGGCAGATTAGAGACGCGACGAACCGTGCACGTCACAACTCATTATCCACGATGTATGCAAAATATATGCAAACGATATCGTGTGCCGTTTAGGGTAAATGAAGTGAGCGTAAAAAAACGCGTGAGCGAGACAGAAGCACAACCGGAGATCTAATGCAAACGAGTAAAAGTGAATAAGATCATAAAAAAATATTTTTTAAAAAGAAGCTTTTATTTCAGAGAAATGCACTAAAAAATCCAACATGAAAATTATTTCAACTTCAAAACATTGAAAATTCACAATTTACATGGATTGTCCATATAAAAAAAGTAAATATTTAATTATTTTTTTTGAAGAGTTCATTTCTGGAGATGATTGATTATTGTATTGTCACCGGGAATGAGTAACTGTGCAAAATTTCAGAGTTGTAGGATGTTGGGAAGTGGGTGAAATATTAGTTGTAAGTTTTGCCCCTGACACCATACATACATCTCATCTCATTATCTGAAACTGCTTAATCCTATACAGGGTCACGGTGAGCCGGAGCCTATCCCGGCAGACACAGGGCGTAAGGCAGGAATACACCCGACGACGGGACGCCAGTCCATCGCCGAATACATACATACATTGTACGTTAAATAAAAGCTTCTAATAATAATAAAAATGAAACGAGAACGAACGCCTTGAGGATGCCTCCAACGTGGAAGGCGAAACGTCGCGACGGAGACAAGAGGGGCAGCGCTCGACGCGGCCATCCCGAAAGAGCAGCTTTTGGATGCAACCGCCATGCGTCGAGCCGTGAAAAACTACATCCGAAGCACGGGCAGACTTCACCGCGAAAATAATTCATCCCAATGATGACTGCTTCGAAAAGCTGCTCTCCCGGGGAACAGCCGCGCCGATCGCTCCCCCTCTCTCCACCTCGCATCCCCACTGCCTGAGGATGCCTCTCTAAGGTGCGAGGCGAAAGGTCGCATCGAGCCGTGAAAACCTGCATCACTACATTTATCCGAATGCCCAGACGCGTGGACATTTGCACATCACAGCAGAGGGCCGCGCTGCCATGTGTTCGGCTCTCGTCCAAATTATTCACGGGGTTCTCTAAAACTCATTGCGGACTCTCCAAATTACCACCGTCTGCCCAGGCGCCGCTGTTAATGAAAGGCCACGGGAGCCACTTAAGGGTCAGCCCAGTCGAAGGGGGAGATTGCAAACGAGAGCATCAAGCGTTCAATTAATCGAGAAAGCGCCACCTCCTCCACCCCACTCTCGGTCCCCGCTAGAAATCATCATTCCGCAGGTGACATTAAAGTAAGGCTTTCAAATCATCTGGCTCGCACTGTTGATGCGGTTCACTGTAGTCGTGCTGGGATGATGACTCGCTCGCTGCCAACCTGTTTCTGCTCGGCAACACTTATTCCTTCCTTTGTTTGTGGAACAATTATTTGTATCGAATTATTTTATATCCTTCTCTAAACCACAGCCATTCTTTGACTTTCAACTGAACAACTGTGATGATGTTGTTGTTGTTGTTGACATGTCTTTCTCTCCACAGCTCAAGATTTGTAACTTTTAAAAACCTGTCATCGTTATTCATTTTTACTGTTGTGTTGTTGCTGACGTGCCGTTCGCTCCGCGGCGCTGTGTGCAGCGCTTTGTGACCCTCGGGTGAAAAGCGCTCTTTGAATGCAATTATTATTAATATTATTAAGAAGGTGCTGTCTTCTACAGTGAACCACGCACGCCGCCACATTGCGCACGTATTGAAAACACACTGATCGGCGCGGTGGCCCAGTGGTTAGCGCTGTCGCCTCACAGCAAGAAGGTCCCGGGTTCGAATCTCTCGGCTCGGGTGCCTTTCTGTGTGGAGTTTGCATGTTCTCTCCCCGTGTCCGCGTGGGTTTTCGCCGGGCACTCCGGTTTCCTCCCACAGTCCAAAAAAGCATGCTGCTACATAGGTTGATTGGCTCGCAGGCTAAATTGCCCCGCAGTGCCCGGCGATGGACTGGCGTCCCATCGTCGGTACATCCTTGCCTTGCGCCCTGTGTCTGCCGGGATAGGCTCCGGCTTCACCGTGACCCTGTATAGGACTAAGCGGTTTCAGACAATGAGATGAGACGAGACTGATCTCTTGCTTCCATTTGCCTTTGCAGCGGTGTTTTTGTAAAGCTTTTTTTTTCAAGAGTTATTGACGCTGACTTCGGCGTGTTATTTCATTTATTGTCAAAACACGCTTCATCCTGTACAGGGTCACTGGCGGGAGCCGGAGCTTTATCCCAGCCGATAGAAGGTGCAAGGCGGGTAAATACCCAGGATGTGACGCCAGCAGAGGGGGTGGGGGAAATTTACTCAGCAGGCCAATTAATCTAGGTGGCAGCGTGTCTGTGAACTGTTGGAGGAAAGCGGAGTACCCGACAAAAACCCACACGGACACGGGGGAGAGAACACGCAAACTCCACACGGAGAGGCACCCGAGCTAGGAACCTGACCTGGGACCTTCTTGCTACTCTCTACGCCACGCAGATGTTATTACTGCGCCTCCCAGCGGTTCAATATTTATCCTCCACGAGGCTGGTATTGAGCAGTAGAGAGGTCATGGCTGGAGATAAATATTCATCAGTAAGATATGGCCAGCTCTGGAATGTCGAGATGAAAAGCTTTTGACCCAATCGCCCCAAATTCACCAGAACGTGTCAGATCTCAAAAGCCAAGCGGAGTCAAGCACCCAAGACCTGACGCAGTCAGGCGCATTATCATCAGCCACGAGCCATCCACTGCTGCACGAAGGCCTCTCCGAAATGTCACCAACTTCCACTGCTGCAAAAATCTATTCGGCACCTGCGTGCAAGCTGAACCGACTGTGTCACATCCACGCTGGATGCCCTCTGATCAGCTGCATCGTTTTGTCGCCACTCTGTCATTCGTTTCAACCACAGGCAATTGTTCCATCAAGCCACGTGTCCTGTCCAAACCCACTTTAACTTTTCTCAGCAGCAAGTAAGACGGCTCTAAACTTTGTTCTTTCTCAAATCCGGGTGTTCCTGTCTCTCAGTGTCTTCTCCCAATCGTGATATCGCCACACCTATTTGCACACTTATCAACTTTCGTTCCATTTTAATTGTCAATGTCTGCATCTGTTTGTAAGCAATGCCACTCTGCGCCCAAGAAACTATTACAATAATTACACACACACACACTGTATGGTGGCATTCTTCGTGCGAATAGAACAACTTATTTAAGCCCAACTCAATTTAGCTGCGTGCAGATTGTTTAAAGGGCCCCTGATTGTGTGGGGAACTATATTTACACACGCGGGCTCAATGAAGGCTCAAGGCAGTTTGTTTACAGGGAGGGCCCTTCATCCCTGTGTGGTTTGTTTCTGTACAACTGGCGGTAATTAAAGGGAGTATGAAAGACACACACAATGGGTGGCCATTGTGCCTTCTGTAACATTTACACACTGACAGAGGACCTATGTTAGACACAACTGTCCGTTGAACCGAGGTTGGTTTTGATGAATCTATGTATGAGAATTGCTGTCCATAGCTACTCTTTTGGGATAGCCGCGTCCGGTGTTCCTTCTCTCTCCTCCACCGTTGGGGGCATGCTCATGCGGCAACGGCCGATCATGCGGGCCAAACGATGATCAACACAAATTAAATTTAAAATAAACGGTGACAAAAACACGGGGATGGACGTGCGCCCTCTGTCTGCCGGGATAGGCTCCGGCTCACCGCGACCCTGTACAGGACTAAGCGGTTGCTGACAATGAGATGAGATGAGGATGTTACAAAAACAGCTGTCTGGGTCCATCATCCGACTTACATGTATCGGAACGCTGTACGCAAGGGGGACGAATTATACTCGGGAGGTAATTCACGGAATCGCCGTTACAGTGACTGCATGCGGATTTTTAAAAAAAAAACAACAATCTGGGTGAGTGTTTGGTCTCGCGGAGATGAAACGAAAATTAATCATTGGGATGGGTTTGGCTTTACTCCTCAAAAGTTACATTGTTCCATAACACTTTAGTCCAACGAATGCGCACGTGTACAGGACGGTAGATGTTTATGATTACAGCACAAAGTATTCAGTGAGCTTGCAAGCTCGAGATGCGGGATTTCCACAACACAACAAACTTCCGAAATGACCAATGCAACAACGCATAAACTAAACGGGCAGATAAACTCACATCAGCAACCTGTGAAAAATAAACAAACAATGGTGCCGTGCATATGGGTATCTTTTGCCAGTGTACACGCTGTAACAAGTATAAAAGGTGCTCACCATTTCTGGCAATTACGCAGGCCTAAAGATCTTATAACACCAAAATAGACACCTTTCACAAAGTGTCTAGCTAGTCTGCAAAAGCCACACATACTTGTGGCGAAATATGCAAACAGGAAGCTTTGATAACATATGCATTGTCCTTCAAACTGATTGGCCCACACCAGACATTGCTTTTTTTTTAGCCTGATTGTCAGTGTTGGCCAACACTGACAATCAGGCTCAACATTGGCAATCAGACTCCAAAGAAAGCCATGTCTAGTGTAGGCCAATCAGTTTGAAGGACAATGCATACGTTATCAACGCTTCCTATTTGCATATTCTACCACAAGTATGTGTGGCTTTCGCAAACTAGGCACTTTATAAAACGTGTCTATTTGGTGTTTCAAGATCTTAACACCTGCGTAATTGCCAGAAACGGTAAAAAAACCTTTTCTACTCTTTACAAACCGAGAACATACCTGGCAGCATGTCTACCACAAATACTGAGTGACGAAACGGGAACCACAAGAGCTCATGATGTATTTCACTGTTGAACGAGACCGGCGTTTGACACAGATGACCCAATCGCCTTCCCCCGTCATCACAGTGGCCAACGCATTGTGGACAGCAGAGAACCTCCATCTCTACCGAGTCAGCATTTCTCAATACCTGGCCAAAGAACAAACATTGGGCCGTGTTTAAGTCTAGAAATACATTTAACGAAGAGACATGATTCCTGTAGATATATCTTGGTCAGCCCTGATCAGATCCCACCAACAGCGTTTTTTTGTTCAGCCAGAAAAGCCTCACTAGTAAGTTTAACCAAGTCGATTAATGAGTAAGCCGGATTAACTGCAGCAAAACTCACATATATGAAGGGATGATAATGATAACAAACTAATTATTTACGTGCACACAATTCTACTGCATAAACACATTTAAATCCCCACACAAATGGATTCTGGAATGCAGTTGCAGTTGGATGTACTGCCATCTCTTGACCTGCCTCAAAAGTCCTGGATAAAAGACTTGTAACGTCACAAAGCACGGTGGCCCAGTGGGTAGCGCTGTCGCCTCACAGCAAGAAGGTCCCGGGTTCGAATCTCGGCTCGGGTGCTGCTTTCAGTGTGGAGTTTGCATGCTCTGCTCATGTCCGCGTGGGTTATCGCCGGGCACTCCGGTTTCCTCCCACAGTCCAAAAAACATGCTGCGGCATAGGTTAATTGGCTCACAGACTAAATTGCCCTCAATGCCCGGTGATGGACTGGCGTCCCATCGTGGGTATATCCCTGCCTTGCACACGGTGTCTGCCGGGATAGGCTCCGGCTCACCGCAACCCTGTACAGGATTAAGCGGTTTCTGACAATGAGATGAGACGTCACACAGCACGGAGATAGATCTCTCTCGATAGCTGTTCTTATTACAGAAGAAAGTCCCCAGTGGCATGCCAGCATCTAGATGCTGGATTCCCGCGACACAACAAACTTAAGAACTCATCAACACAACGTTGGAGGATGCAAATCTACACGACCGCTAGGGTAAGTCCTGTTTGGGAGTTTCTATTAAGGTCAGCATGGTAGCATGATGCCCAACTACTTTTGCAAATGACGCCATTTATCCATAATAGAGTCAAAGCATAAGCTTTTAATTCCTATACTTTTAACGTGTCTGCTATACACTAAATGTTAGTCTCGTGAACATATTGTTACGATTGTATTGTTTCGTGTATGCTGTAGGGCGCCTTGACGTTTTTGAGAAGGCGTTTTTAAAGTTGGATTCAATATAATTGTGCAACCTAGTGGAGACAACGAGAAGAGCTTCTCATACCACGTGCTACTGATGTTTAGTGTGGCCAGGAATCAGCTAGATCCTTGGGTGTCTGAATCACTGTGCCACCGCACCCCCAGAATGAATGAACACACTTCCTAACATCATAATTACAACACTCCCAATGACCGCAGGGCAATCAAGCCAATTATTTCTCTTAGAAGCACAGTATATGCATTAAAGTACACAGAGTGGAACATACGCGAGCGTGATGCTAATTGTGCACAAAACACCGCCGTGACAAGATTA
>JAZEWT010000009.1:3007236-3018411 GCA_036362905.1 Mordacia mordax | reverse complement strand
GAGATTTATGAGCATTGCTCAGAAGACCTGCTCTTTCTGGGATAACAATGTCGAGAGTCCTGCCGATGCCTCCAACGTGTGAGCTGAAACGTCGCAAACAGAGGAGATACCAATTGCTATGAAGTAGGGTGACAACATCTGCTTTACCATCTTATTTGCACTGTTTGTTGATTTCATCTCAATTGTACACTTCTTGGTCACGGCCCATTTTTCAATCGACTGCGGTATCGAAGACATTGTCGGAAGGGGGGGGGGTGATGTTTGACCATACGTCACCACTGCTGGTCGGTGAACCAGTGACCCAAATACAGATTGAAACACCACATGTATCCCGAGTTTAAGATTTTATAATAATTTAATTCATGCACCGTTACACCAGTGCTTGAGAGACACGGCATAGGAAAACCAGGTGTTGTGGTCTCAGGCTGCAAGGAGCCAGGAGATGGCAGTACAGCAAATGGTTTCTTTAATAACTAAACGTGGAGCTCTGAGCGTTACCGTCTCCTGTACTTGGGTTTTCTGTGGGCACTGCTTTCATTCCACACAAAGCCAAACACTCATGAATGTAACTGGCCAAACATCCAAATATACGTATCCCATGCAAAAAAAGGCTTTAGGCCTCGGTAAGACTTTCCTAGGTAAGTGAAGATCAAGTAGTGTCATAATAAGAGCCCAGGTTAAATTACAGGTGATTAAAAGTTGTAATCAAACACACACCCCGTCAGTAGCATCGACTCAGTAATCCCCACATGGCCATCATGAGCTCTCAGGCCAGTTCACTGTTGGTCGCCAATTATCGCTGATATATTTGCGCACGGAACGTGTGGAGCAGAGAGGGCCGCGTTTCATTTGCTGGCGTGCCACGTTTCTACCACTGAATAAAACAGCTGCGCTGGGCTGATGTGGAATCAGCCGGTGATGGCTGGATCCCCATCGGCACCACTTCTCTGCCTCGGCTAACGGTGCCAAGTGCAAAGCAAAGCCACAGACTCGGCCTCTCCAACCGAACGAGGCCACACTGCAAATGTGAAGAAGTGCCAGTGAATATTTCTGGGACCCACGCACTCTGTGCACTCTCCAAACTCCCCCCGAGTGAGGCACAGGCTACTGAAAAAGGAGAGCTGGTTATAAACAAATGTCATTGATCGGGCGGCAGATCGATGGGTTTATTGATTAAACGTGCCCTTTCTTTGTAAATCAAATTTGTGGAAAAGAGCCGGTTTTTGCACCTGCAAAAGTAATTTGTGAAGCTTTCTATATATACCGCAGTGAAAATCAGGTAAAAGTGTACACATGATCAAGCAAGCATGGAACGATGCTCATCTTCACTGGCAGCCCCCAGAGAGATGTAGAAACTCCATATTCCTATGGCCACAGCTAGTGTATTTATAGGACAACCATGGCACATGTCAAAGTGGTACAGATGCTCTGCTTCCTGGAGGAATGACGGGCCGAGGATGTAAACTTGCTCTCACCACTCCACATAATTGCGTGTTTCATTTCTCTCCCAAATACAAGTCATCAGAATGCTGATATTTCGACACAACAGTGAGTTGTAGCCACGTGGAAGCTCAATTCATGGTCTGTTTTCTGTGTTCAAATGCAGGCCAATGGAAGTTTTACGGGAAGGCCGTTTTGACATCCATGACACCGTTTTAATAATAATTATGAAAATGTATAATGCGCCGCTGAAAATTCCACGTCTGGTCATAGACAAGACACTGACACAGAGGCGCGAGGAAACCACAAAGAAGAAGGAAGTGAGCCAGCAGTCAAACTTTATCCTATATGGAATCACAAAGCACGGTGGCCCAGTGGGTAGCGCTGTCGCCGCACAGCAAGAAGGTCCCGGGTTCGAATCTCGGCTCGGGTGCCTTTCTGTGCGGAGTTTGCGAGTTTTCTCCCCGTGTCCGCGTGGCTTTTCGCCGGGCACTCCGGTTTCCTCCCACAGTCCAAAAAAACCATACTGCTGCATAGGTTAATTGACTCACAAGACTAAATTGCCCGCAGTACCCGGTGATGGACTGGCGTCCCATCGTGGGTATATCCCAGCCTTGCGCCCTGTATCTGCCGGGATAGGCTCCGGCTCACCGCGACCCTGTACAGGACGAAGCGGTTTCTGACAATGAGACGAGATGGCAATCACAAAGGGTTCAACTCCATCCAGTACACATCCCCCCCTCCCGCCCAGGTTACGGCAATGCAAATGAAATCACCGTGAAACCTGACACTAGTCAGGGTCTGCATGCAAATGTGACTTCTGAAAAGGAACACGAAGCCTGTGTGAGCCACGGTCATACCAACAATAATAATAAGAACACAAAAAGGTAAACAAACGAGTCACAAGGTTAAAACAATTGTCAAGATCACGGTCAGCTTGCCAACTTTAATATTTCACAGTCATTTTTCTGATCTCATCTCATTGTCAGAAACCGCTTAGTCCTGTACAAGGTCACGGTGAGCCGGAGCCTATACCAGCAGACACAGGGCGCAAGGCAGGGATATACCCACGATGCGACGCCAGTCCATCACCGGGCACTACGGGGAATTTAGTCTGCAAGCCAATCAACCTATGCAGCAGTATGGTTTTTTTTACTGTGCGAGGAAACCGGAGTGTCCGGCGAAAACCCACGCGGACACGGGGAGAGAAGCTCGCAAACTCCACATAGAAAGGCACCCGAGCCGAGATTCGAACCTGGGACCTTCTTGCTGTGCGGCGACAGCGCTACCCACTGGGCCACCGTGCCGCCCAACAATAATTTATATTTAACACAATTTAACAATAACGTGTGCACATTCCACGCATGACCACAGACAAGACACGGATATACACAGGAGGGGGTTGACAGAAGATACTGGAGAACCCAGAGGAACACCACTCAGAACAGAGGGGGAAACACACACCAGCTTCACACAGAAAGGTACACAAGGCGGGAATCTAACCGACAGGGGCAGGACATTATTTCTGTGAGGCGCAGATGTTACCAATGCGCCACCCTGTAACTTATCACCTCTCATCACCATCATCACCCATGAACTATTCACGGCCAGATGAATGCCACACTTTACATTAATGAAAGAAATTTGTACAACTGTTGGACATACGTAACGTATCAAATACGTGTATGTTGGATGTAGTGGTGGTTCAATAGTTAGCGCTGTGAGCTACGAACCAGACCGACCGCCTGAACCGAATTGCCAGCCAGTGCTAATTTCAGAAGTGAGTGATATCTGAACCAGTCCTAGGTCCCTTCTTCGTTAACCCGTATTGACCAGGGTGGAGAAGTATGGTCAAGCAAGCCTCACGATTGGCAGCTGTGGAAAGGCTTTCACCCAGCAGTATATTGGCATAGGACTGTAAGAAAATTGCTCTCAAGAGATGCTCATTCTGGATAGCTGCATCGAGCGTTCCTCTTCTCACTCGACGAGGCTATCCCAAAAGTACAGCTCTGAAGAGCAATCCCCATACATCGAGCAGTGAAAACCTACATCAACACAAAGGCCTGTACATTAACATACTTAATAAGAACATTAATCTCCAGGGGGCGGCACGGTGGCCCAGTGGGTAGCGCTGTCGCCTCACAGCAAGAAGGTCCCGGGTTCGATTCTCGGCTGGGGTGCCTTTCTGTGTGGAGTTTGCATGTTCTCTCCCTGTGTCCGCGTGGGTTTTCGCCGGGCACTCCGGTTTCCTCCCACAGTCCACAAAAACATGCTGCTGCACAGATTAACTGGCTCGCAGACTAAATTACCCGCAGAGCCCGGTGATGGACTGGCGTCCCATCGTGGGTATATCCTTGCCTTGCGCCCTGTGTCTGCCGAGATAGGCTCCGGCTCACCGCGACCATGCACAGGACTAAGCGGTTTTTGACAATGAGATGAGATTAATCTACAGGCACACGTATTTTGTACATAAGCATCATACGCAGTTATCAAACTCTCACTCATGAGCCCAGACACTTAAGCGGTTAAAGCCCTCTCTTCATAACGCAATGCGGGGGTAAGTTGCACACAGCCTCAAACGCCCCACGTAATATATATTTGCAAGCGTTGGCCACTGTGTGTGAGAGAAACGTTTAACCTGGTTTTGGGGTCAAATCCGCAAAGTGCATTTGCTTAAGTGCGGCCCTTTTTGTCGGTCCACCGCTGCTTGACGGCCGTTATGCGATCATACTTCACCGTGTTGGTGGTCACCTAAGCAGCAGACTGAACCCCAACTTAACATCCCAAAAATGATGATAATCGCGTGCATTGCGGACGATTTGATTACGGGCGAGTATTATGTAAAACCGTTGGCCAATGTCGTGGCTGCAGAGATGAGGAGACTCCTAATACCCAAGTCAGAAACACTGAGCCAGATGTGCTGAGTTTGTTGATTTCACTGCAAGCAGCCATCCATGACCAAACGAGATTCTTCACTGTTAAAATGTGACTCTCCCAGCCTAGTCACTCGGCCAATAGTGATTAACCTGCCCAGTGAGTCTATGAATTGCCCCCATACATTTAGTGCCAGAGTAAAGCCATTTGTTTACTTTTTAATTTGTTGGAAAAATGCTTCACCCACCCCAGTTGTTTAATTTTTAAAAAATATATCGCTAATAAGTACCATTTAGTTCACAATATCTATAATGTGATAAAAGGCACAACAGTAGCAAAAACGATTGATCGTGAATTCTGAAACAGGTGATTCAATGCACACAGTGCAAGATTAAAAGCCGGCTTTATTCGTCAATCGACGCGTCATGGGGCATCTCCGAGCCGCCAATGAGTGCAGAAGAAGTAAAAAAAAATGTTAATTTTGTTTTAAAATATATTGCACTGGTCCAGGTGCGTGGGGCAAGGTTTGAATTAAGTAATGGCCCTGCCATCAGGCAGGCAAGACGCCTCATTTAAAAGCCGGTGCAACACAAAAATCAAACAGAATACTTTGACTGTGATTCCTGAGCTGTTAAAGTCACTTAGAACACTGTGCCAATAGCACAACATCAAATTACAATAGTCCATCCCGAAACTGTTCCTTGGAAGTTAATTTTTATTGTGCCTCCTTTCTCCACGACACCGTATGTCCCAATGTTTGTGAAAGTTGATCGTATTTAGACGCAATGTAACTCCAAAGCAAATAGCGCAAATCGTAAAATATATTTTTTTATTGCAAGCGAAGATTATGTTGGGCCAGCACAAATGCAGCGAACATTTTCGCTGGTCACAAAAGCTATAATGATACAGGCAAAGTCTCCAACTCACGAAAATAATTTCTTCAAAAATGGATACATAGAGGTTAAAGTTTGGCAGCAGGGTTGCACAGCGGTATAATTTACGCCTAACAAAGTCCTGCTTGAGGTGGTTCAATTCCTGCCTAATGCAGCAGCTAAGTGGAGTTTGCATGTTCTCCCCCTGTTCTGCATGGGTTCTCCGGTTTCCTTCTAAAACTAAAAAGCGCTCGTGAATTAACTGGCCGATTACATCATAATATAGGGGCGGCACGGTGGCCCAGTGGGTAGCGATGTTGTCTCACAGCAAGAAGGTCCCGGGTTCGAATCTCGGCTCGGGTGCCTTTGCGTGTGGGAGTTTGCGAGTTCTCTCCCCGTGTCCACGTGGGTTTTCGTTGGGCACTCCGGTTTCCTCCCACAGTCCAAAAAACATGCCGCTGCATAGGTTAATTGGCTCGCAGACTAAAATTGTCCCGCAATGCCCGGCGATGGACTGGCGTCCCGTCGTCGGGTGTATTCCTGCCTTACGCCCTGTGTTTCCGGGATAGGCTCCGGCTCACCGTGACCCTATATAGGATTAAGCGGTTTCAGATAATGAGATGAGATGAGACTAAATTTCCCGCAGTGCCCGGTGATGGACTGGCGTCCCATCGTGGGTGTATTCCTGCCTTGCGCAAGCTGTCTGCCGGGATAGGCTCCGTCTCACCGCGACCCTGTAGAGGACTAAACGATTTCTGACAATGAGAGGAGAGGAGATTTACAATTCTTCACCACGGTGGTCAATACAGGTTAGTAAAGGATGAAGGACCCAAGACGAGTCCAGGTACCACTGACCAGTGATGTTATCTGTGGCCGGGAATCCAACTCAGATCACCGGGTAAGATGAATTGTGATGAAAAGTGCTGATGCAGTGCGGCAAACACTTTGCCACCGCTCGCCCCATACAGTACATCCATCACAACTTGGTAAAACTTGTAAAAGGCTGCAGTCAGCATTACACAAAACACACTGTCAGCATTACACAAAAGAGATGTGATTTTAATCATTTTGCCAGCCAGATAGTAAGATCCATGATTAAAATATGAGAACATCAATGGCTCTTCCAGGCAAAGTGACGACACTCACAATCAAATCTGTTGCCATCCCAAAAGTTGTCCAAAAACTAGCCTCCTGCAGCACAGATAAAAGCCACTGACCTGCAAAAAGTGGTCTCCTGTTTCACTCTGGATAAAGTAGGTTATGTACACTGGAGGCAACCCACGATGCACTATATTTCCGGCAAAACTTAAATAAGGTCCCCTTTTATAAATATGCCAAAAAGGCACGTTAACGGAGCTATGCTGATTTTTTTTTTAAACGTACTAACAAAATACTACAATAATAATTAAATAATTACAAATTACAAAAAAAAAACTTCAATGTTATTGCAATCGCACGCCGCACTCTCCACAATATTAAATCCACAAATATACTGACGGGAACATTTAAAGCGGTTGCTCAGTGAACTATGTATACTGGATTAGAATCTGGCCACGTATACACGCCTGCATCAACACATATCAAGTTTGCCAACGCGAATTATTCCATTTCAGCGCTGAACTGAACCAGTAACTATCCACACCAACAGAGTTACACCGACTCCAAGCAGGCCATTATGGATGCAAGGAGCTCGGCAGATAATCAGTAACGAGAGCGCACGTTGGATTGCATTTGAAATCACAATGAACAGCCGCTATCTGTCCGCTGCTGGATAAAAACCGCTCCACGCCACCACCGGCCCTCCCCAGTCCAGCGATGCCACAATCCACCCCACTCTCACACGTGAAGGGGCCTGATCGCTCGATCTCTGCAATGGTAATCCTCTCGCAGGTGCACTCTCCTCTGGCTGATATTTCCAGAAGTCGATACGTTTCTGATTTGATTCTGTTTACAATCTAATATGGTTTCAGCGATTGACGTGGTGATATCACAGCCCCGTAAAACGCTGGGTCACGGTGACACCGCAACCCTGCAACAGTTTGCAGAATGAGCCCGAAATTCCAGGGTCAGTTTTATTGTATAATATTAATAGTAATACAATTTATAACACGCCCAAATTCCACGCCTTGTCATGGACAAAATACGGATACGAAGGCGTTAGGAAGCACAGAAAAGGGGTGTAGTTGTCCAGGCGGTCAGCCAGTGCCAACCCGCCAGACACTATGTTATCGGCCAATTAATTAATGAGGGTGATCGTCCAGTTTAGCCAAAGAATGGCAGGTGCATGGCATCCAGACCTGCCGTCAACTTTTAAGTACAATTACGCCAACATTTTCAGGCTGAAATGATCCCAAAGATTCCATGTGCATCGTATTTGCAACCCAATTCTCATTACACATTTGCGATTGGAACTTGTCACATCGAGGCACCATTGCAAGGAAATGGATTCACAGCTTCAGCTTTAGCTCCATCAGGGCAAGTCCGCCTGCCACTTTATAGCCATGGCAACCAGGCATTAATGACGCCAATAACAGCCGTACAAGCGACAACCAACCAATAACATGATCGTTTACTACTGCTCCGTCTAGGGAATCACTGACAATGATTGGTTGGTATGTTTGAGTCAAGAAATCAGTAACACGAGTTAATCGTAACATTATATAATGTATCTGCCAATAAAAAATCGATTAAACATGTATATACTGTCATTACAGTATCATTAATGGCCATGATCAATACACTGCTTGCTTAACGATATATGTTTAGAATTAGATGGTTATTATTACAGCGGAAAGTACTCTGAGCTTGTAATTTCCAGATGCGGGATTCCTGCGACACAACACTGATTCCTAACTCTAACACTGGCTCATATCTCTAATACTAGATAAATAGATGTTTGTTACAGCAGAAAGTACCCAGTGAGCTTGCAAGCTCTAGATGCAAGATGCTTGCCACCACAACCTATCATGGTCATATGGCGCCAGCACCATCTCTCGTAGTGACTTTATGTAAAATATCCACTCAGAACCGGCGTATCAGCTGATTTCATTGCTTCATCTCCAAGGTGGTTACATAATTGTATTCGCATTACTGGTAACCCAACAGATGTCACAAATATAAATAATGGTTGAAAAGATGTGACATTGAGCATTTTCCAGAATGATGTGTGTCTCTGATTTCTACTGGCATGTCATCCCACCATGATGGGGCCAGTGCATTGAAGCAGCGAGCCTTTGGGACCCAGACAGCGGTAGTGTGGGGTGCGACCAGACTACCGGAGCTTGCTGAACAGTACTACGCAATGTACTCAAATGTCAATGCAAATATGACCGTGGCTGAGCTGGTGGATAGAGTGTTGGTAATGTCTACCAAGACCTTGGTAGCCACACTAATTGTGATTTCACACGCCAATGGTAACGTACAGTGAATTCAACTTTCAAAAACACTGCTTCAGACAAAGAATCTTTTAAAGCGATGCAATATTTTGTACCTTTTCACGTGTGCCTTGAGACAAGGCCGTGTATATGCCAAAAGTACAAAGCATAAAGTTGATGATACCAAACAGGAATTTGACAACAATGTACTCTGCATTCTCTATCAAATATGGACACGTTTAGCCTGGTTGCTTTCGGTAAAACAAACACATTAGTGCGTGTGTACTGCAGTTAATTTACGAGTATCGCTCACCTAATTTCAAATTATTCCTCAACTGCATCGTAAAATATTTTGAATTCCTGCTGTATGACTATTGCAGCAGAGGACACTACTGGGTAATAATGTGACGTAAAGTAATTGACCGAGATAAACCGACAGGAGGGGTCATAACTTTTATGACGCGTTCATTCAATGTGGATTTGACAGCGCAATAGAGATACACCCAAACAAAGACCTCACTCACATATCCAGAGCCTAAACAAAGTATACTAACAGTACAAGCTTAACATCCTTTGCTTAAGACGGAACACTTTTTTATGCACAACAATTGCAAACTGAGATGTTAAATACATTGAAGCACGTTGGCTAGGATGACAACAAAACTTACAAAAGAATGATTAGGAATTATAGAGCTCAACAGAAGTGTCGGTCTCAACCGAGAGATGACACGTGCAATGCTCTATTGACAGCTGTCAGCCAAATAATGACAAATCAACATTCCCACGGACGGTGAGAGTTTTCCAACTGGCAGCCAGTGTTTTGCTTCACACAGCGGTATTCATTTTTATATATTTTTTTTTCAACCACGGAGGGAAAACAACAGAACGAGAAAGCATCGAAGCCACGACTCAATCTCTGGCCTAACACTGCGAATTTAACAGAACTCGTGTTGAAGTTTGGCTTCTCAGCAATGGCTCTCACTGACGGCCACTATGACAACGTTTGAACAAAAACCATCGGTGCACTTTTGACAAAGTTTAAGATCAAAGCGTCCGTAAACAATGGCACGTCCATTGCTATCGCTGCCCACCGCACCACTGCTCTGCGCAGCAACAGAATCCCAACCATCTAATTGTCTCCAGCGTAAGCACAAAATCCAGTGTCAAGATCGAGAACCTCTAAATACACCGAGCAAGTTATCAATGAACAGAAGTCGGTGATGGGTGCACGACGGATCCCATTCATCAAACGTGAGGAGTCATTGACAGAACTCACCGCTTCAAACTTGTCTTTATTCCGTCGTAGAAACGCGACGCAGGCTTTCCTCACTTCCACGTGGAGGGACTGTGTGTGGAACACCTGCAAGTGACGAGACACAAACAAGAAGTCTGGACAACAAGACGGGGGCCCCCGTCGAGGCGTTCGCACCGTGGCCGAGCTGTGTGTGGACGTGTGTGTGTGTGTGGACGGACGGACGGACGGGCGCAGAAGGTGGGCGTTAACGCACGTCAAGAGAGACAGGACTACAACAAACAACAACAACAACAAACTGCAACGCGTGTTGTCGGTCGGTCATTTTCCAAAACTCCAGCAGCAGCAGCAGCAGGCGCACGCACGCACATCACACCGGTGTGACACAACAGCAACACAACAGAGGCCACACAAAGCGAACGGCAAGTTGGAACATTAGCCAAAGCAAGGGCAACAAATTAATTTATTAAAAATAAAAAATAAAAAAAGCAACTCCATCTCTTACCTGCTCAGCCACGACTCTGAAGAGGCAGGACCCATCCTTGGCTATGAACTTCCGATAGAGTCCGTGGCTCGACAAGTACTCATCTATGGACTGCTGCTGCGAATGTGGCTGCACCACTGCAAGTCTTTTGTGTTTGTACATGCTCCTCGCTGGTGGACGTGGGAACCACGGCGATGTTGCTAATGCCCGCCGCGGCGGAGCATTGGAGCCGACAAAAGGAGCGATTAAAAGGAGGAGGAGGAGGATGGTGGTGGTGGCGGGCGGGGGGGGATGAACGACTGTTGTTGTTCAGACAGCCGCCGATGATGATGGTGGTGGTGGTGATGATGATGGTGGTGGTGGTTGTTTTAAGCCAATGCTATTCAAACGACGATCGCGACCATGCCCGGAGTGGCGTAAATTAAAAGCAACACAAATGGAGACGAAGAACTCAGCGACGGAGAATTGTTGTTGAGAAACTGCCGCCGCCGCCGCCGCTGAGAGCGCGACCGAGCGACGGAGGAGATTCAGCAGAGCAACATGTCGATGATGAAGACGATTAGAACAACGGCGGCGACCACACGTTGACGGACAGACAATCGAGATGCTCGGCTGAAGGAGAGAGAGACAGGAGGTGGAGGAGGAGGGGGAATGGAATCGTAACAACAACCACTCAGCTCACGAACGTGGAGGCGCAAGCGCCCGGGCGCCGAACGTCAAAGTGGAGCCCCATGTCGGCTGGACACTGACATCCGAGGGGATGAAGGGGATGAGCTGGGTCATCCACCCGCGCCTAAGCGCTGCTGTCCCCCCCCCTTCCTCCTCGTCCTCCTCCTTCCCTTCCTCCTCTCTTCGCCTCGGTCCCCTTGTGTCCCCCCC
>JAZEWT010000009.1:2989465-3001717 GCA_036362905.1 Mordacia mordax | reverse complement strand
GGGTCAGGTCACGTAAAAAATTATAAATACGTGACCTGACCCAAAAATGGATTTCATTGATAATATTGGTCACGAAAGCCTTCGAATTAAAGTGGACATTTTAATTGTTTATTAACTGCAAATAGCCGTGCAATTCAACACAAAGCAGCTGAAGATTTCGAATGACAACACGTTTTTTTAAATTATACAACCAGTCATGTACGGACACTCGTCTCTGGCAATACATTTAGAGCTCGCCAAAAACTCTGCGGCATGTTCTTTACAAAAATATGTATGTGTAATCGCTTATCGGCTTTGAGTATACGTTTATGTATGAAAATAATCACCGCTCAGCGTCACTGAGCATCACTGCGGTAAGTCAACAGCGACGCAAGAGGGGGCATTTGTACTTTCGACATAAGTTGACCATTTGAAACCACCAACATGCACGGCACTGATCCTAACTGGGGCATTGTTCTGTCAATCCTAGGCTCGGCATCGGGATAAACGGGCGAGTGTGAACCAGATGGTGCCACGATTCAATGAATAAGAATGTACAGACAAAGACATTTGACCTGTACAGAGGCAACGAAGGGCCGTTAACAATGGACATGTTAACGATCCATTTAAGATTGATGGTGAGAATCAAAGACATATAATAGTCGAGACAATACACACAGTACAGATGGGACCAGACGGTACAAACTAAACGGTGGAGACAACAGACGCAATGATTTGGGGGGAAAACCGAATAAAGCTACTTCCGAGGAGGCAGTCCACACACAGTACAAAAGTAAAAACAAGAAGGTACGTGCAGTGCAGGCGAGACGTTCAAACGGGACAATGGAAGAGCTGATCCTCAAACGAAATCACGACGTCGAATCCCAACCGATGACCGAGCCGTGGCCGGTTGCTGAACCGCTGTTGGTTTCAAAAGCACGCAGCACGCTGCTGCTGCTGCTGCGCGGCCCGAACTTGCGCCGCGTGCGGGCGGTGCGAGGTGCGGGAGTCGCTAACATCGAACGCTCTTGATCGTCTCGTGCAGCAGGCGCCGCACCTCCGCTCCACGCTGCACGGCGCGCGTCACGCAGTCCTGCATCTGCTCCGCGGAGAGGGGGCTGCCTCCTGCACGCACGGGCGCAAGCGGCAATTGTGCGGCCACCGTCATTACCAGGGCGGCGCGGTGGCCCAGTGGTTAGCGCCGTCGCCTCACAGCAAGAAGGTCCCGGGTTCGAAACTCTCGGCTCGGGTGCCTTTCTGTGTGGAGTTTGCATGCTCTCCCCGTGTCCGCGTGGGTTTTCGCCGGGCACTCCGGTTTCCTCCCACAGTCCAAAAAGCATGCTGCTACATAGGTTAATTGGCTCGCAGGCTAAATTGCCCCACAGTGCCCGGCGATGGACTGGCGTCCCATCGTCGGTATATCCTTGCCTTGCGCCCTGTGTCTGCCGGGATAGGCTCCGGCTTCACCATGACCCTGTATAGGACTGAGCGGTTTCAGACAATGAGATGAGATCGTCATTACCAGTCGGGATGGCCCACCTACACCTGCCAACGGTAACGTCGCACTTGGTGGGACCACACAGTTATTCATAGTCATCCACATCATTTTTAATCCCGTGCAGGGTCGCAGGGGACTGGATCATGTCCCAGCAGAAACAGTGCGCCGGGCATTGCTCTACTCGGCGTCGGATGCCAGTCCATCGCAAGGCGCCAGGAACAATTTAGTCAGGGCAGTTAACCTCGGCTGCGTGCCTTTGGATGGTGGGAGGAATCTGTAGTCATGATGATTGCTTCGAAAAGCTGCTCTCTCTAGTACACAGCGAGAAAACCCACGCGGGCGTGGGGAGAACGTGCAATCAGCACACGGGCAGCCATCCGAGCCGGGAACCGATCTCAGGGCTCCCTCGATGTGAGGCCGCAGCGCTGCCCGCTACGCCACCGCGCCATCCCGGGGGAGACAGCGTGTCCCTGACCTCCCCTGCCGCGCCGCCGCCGCCGCCGCCGCCGCCCGCGCTCCCTACCGGGTTTGTGGACAGCGCACAGCTGGTCCTCCTCGTCCGTCACGATGGTGACGAGGCCGCACGACAGCGTCTCCTCCTCGTCCGTGGGATCCACCAGCAGCACCACGCTGTGTGCCGCATCACGCCGGTTAACGTCGCCCACACCATGTCAACATTTTCCGGACTCACAAAACAACGGTACAACGAAGATCCCTTCCCTAAGACATTCACTCGGCACGGACTCTCCCGAGACCGCAGCTCTTCGAAGCAATCATCAAATTGGGCGATTGTTATTAATATTTTTATTGACGTAGATTTTCACGACTTCACGCACGACAAATGCTATTACGAGCCGCTGCTCTTTGGTGATAGCAGTGATGAATATTCTCCACTCTCCGTCACGACGTTTCGCCTCCCACGTTCGAGTCGCCTTCAGGAGACGCTCCCAAAAAATGACAGCTCTAAAGATCGATGAATTCCATTTTTTTTGGGTTAGGTCACGTAAAAAAACATTTGTTGCAAACAAATGCAAACAATTTTTTTTTTACGTGACCTAACCCAAAAAATGGAATTCATCGATAAACATTGGCCACGACAGCTTTCGAACTAAAGCTCTTCGGATGTTTAAGCCGAATCGACATGACTGCAGCACGCGCCATAAAAATGTATTCTTCTAAACCAAGTTTCAGTTATCGCGTACCGAGTTTGGTAAGGCGCATTATGGTATCGTGCTGCCAGAACAAATGCATTTTTCTCCAACTCGTGCTGACGTCTGTACATTGCACAATGTGATTATTTAAGGCCGCGTGAACCCAGGAGAGTACCCGCACAGGTTCTGATACCACTTGTCGGTGTTGCTCAAAGCCAGGAATGAAACCCAGGCGTTCACTGTCGCGGCCCAGTGGACAAACGACTTACGCACACGAAGACAAGCATCTCACTGAAGCCATGAGCACTGCCGGCGCAAGTGCAGCTGGACAACATCGATTCATACCAACGGGGCACACACGTGGGCAGCGCAGTAATCACCACACCCTGACGGTCTTCGTCTCTCCGCCGCCGATATTTTCACATGGTACCAGATACTCAGAGCGGCACGGTGGCCCAGTGGGTAGCGCTGTCGCCTCACAGCAAGAAGGTCCCGGGTTCGAATCTCGGCTTGGGTGCCTTTCTGTGTGGAGTTTGCATTTTCTCCATGTTCGTGTGGGTTTTCGCCAGGCACTCCAGTTTCCTCCCACAGTCCAAAAAACGTGCCGTTGCATACGTTAATTGGCTTGCAGACTAAATTGCTTGCAGTGCCCGGTGATGAACTGGCGTCCCATCGTGGGTATATCCTTGCCTTGCACCCTGTGTCTGCCGGGATAGGCTCCGGCCCACCGCGACCCTGTACAGGACTAAGCGGTTTCTGACAATGAGATGAGCTCAGATACTCATTTAAGAATGAGTCGACCTCGTGAGCAACGTGCACGCGACGTAAGCACCAGGCTGTACTGCTATTCCCACTACGGACCGTAGCCACACCAAACGGAGTAACATTTTAAAACGTTACGATTTCAAACCTGCCACTCACCCATCGAAGATGGAGAAGGAGGTGGACACTGGGCAGTGGCCGACCTTCACAGGCAGCCTCTCCTCCATCGTCACGTGGGGCAGGCCCGTCTCTTGGCTCACGACGGCCTTGGGCAGCGTCACTGCGGCCCGTCACCCACGGACAAAGCAGCGGGGGAGCGCGTCCAACGTACGGTCGTCAGTCGACCGTCAGCTGATTGTCTGCGACCCGAGCTATTACCCGACGTAGCGCCACGTGAAGTGATCCCCCCCAGGCCCCGATGTCATCCGTTTAGCCTCCCAACCCAATTCCGCGATCCTTTATTTCAATGGCCTCTATTCAACTGTGTACACTGTGTGTTTGTTACACGTTGACGTAATATTTTGAAATTCTCAAGTGCTGCTGTTGTTTTGTATTTTACAATGATTTCTACTTGCTCCATTGCTGCAGTCGTTTATTGTGTTTTACGTTTTGTCTTGGTGACCCAGGTCTCGCTTGCATTTAAGATTCGTCCTGCTCTCTCGAGTTCTGATCTGCTTAAACAAATTTTCAAAATCAATCCCTTCATACCACGGACTATTGTGCACCGAACCATCTATCGCATTCCATTATATTTGTCATTATTTGTTGATATTAATTGGGTTTTTGACCAAGTGGCACATTGTCTCTTCTGGTCACGTAGTAAATCAACCGATATTAATAACAAAAACTTTAAAATGTCAAGCCTGCGTGAATTGTATGCAAGAGCCGAAACTACGTTTTGAACGCAGCCTGGTGTACGTACGCGCAACTTCAAAAACACGACAAGTCGTACGGCAGGGCTCTCGCTTTGACAGCAACTAAGAGTGACGGCAACGCGGTCGTTGAAAAGGGCCCCACGTATGGACACTCACGACGCGTGGCGAAAAAACGACCCCGACGAGTGGCGCAAAGTGCTCTTAACGAGCGATGCCGGGGCGGACGTCACAAGCACATGCCGACCGACGCGTCAAGTGGACTCACGGTTCTGCAACGCAGCCAGAAGCGCAATGGAGCAGGCGTCCAACACGTTCCCGTCGTAGTCCAGGCACATCAAGTCACAGTACAGGACCCACGCGAGCTGTACGCGCACACGAGCAAGACAAGGGGAGGCAACGTTCTCCCAGTCATCTTTCAGGAGACGGACACGCACGCGTTTGTTTTTGTTGAGCCAGGCGATGGACTTGAGCGAGCAGGACGAGTCCAGTTTTGTGTCCAAATCTCTGCGAGCGAACGAACGCCTGCGCGCGTTACGAATCCTAATAAAACATTAATTGATAACGAACACTAATGTTAGCCCAAATGTTAAGACTTAACAATGTGTAAGCAGGAACATCCTTACCTTCCCTTTCTCTATGCACAGATCTTGAAGGGAAATTATATGAGAGCTAAACACAAACAAGAGGCAAATTAATTAACTCAGACACACATCATGACCATTTATAACAACCACTAATCCAGGTCACTAGCAACCGAACTTCACAAATTAAAATCAGAAACATGGAAGTTCTACGCTCATTGTGTTTCCAACATAACGTGACAATGCACATCACGTATCTCCATAAATGCGTATGCATTAGTATACGTTCACCGTGTAAATGATTACCCTGCTAGCTCACCGGTGAGTTGAATAACAATAGTGGCAGCAATCGAAAAGGAACCAACGCGAAATCTGGCTGTGAGCATGGTTCAGCTAACCATTACACCGTAAAAAAAAAACTGAAGCGTTAAACGCTTGGACACGTGGCGATTACATTTTACTTGGCTGTGCTGTGTGGTGGAGGATGGTGACAACACCGATCTGGCCGGGTAATTGCGCGGCTTAACCCAAAATCAACGGCGAACCGCAACGCGCGCTGCGACGGGCTCCGCCGCGCGTAAAAAAAACTCCGCGTGTGGCTGCGACGTTTCGTAGGGTGACCAAACCCCGCGCTCGTGCTCACCTGTCGATGACGTCCGCTAGGAACTGGCTCGCCGCCTGCGCTTGCTCGCCGGGGGGGCCGGGACGGAACCGCGCGGAACAAAGCGGCGGCAGCTCCACGTTCGGCACTGCCAATGCCGCGGGTGGACGGGGCAACGGGGGGGGGGGGGAGGGTTTTGAAGAGACGTTTAAGAGTGGCGTTGTAAAACTCCCAAGGAATCCCGCTGCTGCAGCTCGTAACGAGCGGCGCTGGCACATGCCTGTAATCAACTACTTTGAAGGCACTTTAATAGCAAGGGATAACGTAATGTAATTGTGAGCTTGCGTGTGATCGCTTGTGCCAATTGCGTCACATAATAGTAGAGCAACCACAGACGAACCGGAAGGCAGTCAGAGAGCCACCAAGTTCCAATAACTGCCTAAGCTCCATGGTCCCTCATACATGATTGGGTGTTAACACGTACGGGAGCACGCCAGAGCGTTGATGCGTGACCGTGGGATTTTGCCGCATGACACTTTCAAGGAGCGCACACTCTCGAGCAGATCACAAAAACGCTCCACAAACAATGGCGTTGACTGTGCACAACGCACTCACTCAGCAGTCGTGTGTTTTTTGCTCAGTTCAGTGCGGAACTCCCTTCGCCGGACCAGCCGCGCTATCGACAACAACGAAGTGCTCACAGCACAGTCGGCTCACCGATAAACCCCTGGTCTGGTGCCGCAGAGGTCGGGGCGGCGAGTTCCTGGCGGAAAAATAAAGACAAGAGCCCTGAAGGCACTCCTTCACCGTCATTGTCCAAGGTCTCCTTGTGAACGAATGAGATTGTACCACAAGTGCGTTTCATCTGATGCTCTAGCCTAGCAGTCTTCAACTGGCGGTGATGTAGGTCCTTGCAATGGCCTGCGGAGCTATCGGGTTACATTATTCTTGAATATATCAGCATTAGGGGCGGCACGGTGGCACGGTAGGTAGCGCTGTCGCCTCACAGCAAGAAGGTCCCCGGGTTCGAGTCTCGGCTCGGGTGCCTTTCTGTGTGGGAGTTTGCATGTTCTCTCCCCGTGTCCGCGTGCGTTTTCGCCGGGCACTCCGGTTTCCTCCCACAGTCCAAAAAACATGCTGCTGCATACGTTAACTGGCTTGCAGACTAAATTGCCCGCAGTGCCCGGTGATGGACTGGCGTCCTATCGTGGGTGTATCCCTGCCTTGCGCCCTGTGTTAGCCGGGATAGGCTCTGGCTCACCACAACCCTGTACAGGACCAAGCGATTTCTGACAATGAGATGAGAAATCAACAATATCTGTCGTCATTGTCAGCGTATAAAGTTCAGAGGTGCTCTTTGTGACCCGAAGAAAGTAAGAACCACTGGCTTCTAACTTTGCAGACGTATAACCAGCGAACCTTTTACGCGCGTCAATAAATATCGTCGCTGCGTGCAAATTCAAGAGTTACGCGCCGCCTGCTGGATGAACGACGCTGTTGCGCTTTGTGTCGATACAGCACACACGGCGCTTTGTGATCCTCGAGTGAACAGCGCTCTACTAATGCAATTATTATTGTTATTATTAGATGGGGGGCGGTACGGTGGCGTAGTGATTAGCACCGGTCCTGGTTTCGATTTGCGGATCGGATTCCTTTTCGGTGCGGTGTCCCTGTGTCCGCGTGGGATTCCTCGCACGGTCCAGAGAAACGCTTGCCGGGGTCAATCCGCCCTTCGACGAACTGGCATCCCATCCGGGCTGCAGCCCTGCCTTACGCCCGGTATCTGCTGGGATAAGCCCTGGCTCAGGGCGACCTTCTACGGGATTAAGCGGAGAGTGATTATTAATGCACTATGAGTTCAAGTCCGACCCGATCTTCCGCTTACACCATATCCCAGTTTTTTTTGCACAAACACCAAGGGAATGAACATTGATCCTATAAAAAAATCTTAGCCGCCCAGCAATTTACCACTTACAGCCACGCTTTAATTAACAATAACAGATTTCAGTTTAATCAATTGTGTGCAACTATGCATAATGAAAACAATGCATCCACTATAATTAAGAAGCATTAAAGGACATTGACAGATGATTCTAATTTCCATTTGGCAAGGGATTATTGTGAAACAGTTGCAGCGAATGATTAAAGACACAAGGCCAACAGCTTTGATTTATACTCTGTACGCACGAGTTATTATTATTAATGTAATCCAATGAACGAGATCTCAGAGTGGAAATGTGCAGCTCAATTAACACATGGCCAAACCTACATCATTACACATGGCCATTCGTCAAGAGGACGTAACAATAATTACGACAAATACAGCAAAGCAGCTTGTGTTCAAGAAGTCTATGCACAATGGAATGCAAAAAAAAATCTCATTTTAATATTCAATAAATACTATTGGATACAATTAATCCAATGGAAAACGTTCTTTGCAGACAGTTTAATTACATGTTCAGTCTGACGGCTGTGTATTTCGTGTACGTCAAGAGATGTAATAGTGCTTTAAATCACGGTGTCGCCACTTGGTCAACGCATGCCGTTCTCTCCACAGCAGCGCTTTGTAACCCTCGGGTGAAAAACGCTCTAGATGTGCAATTATTATTACTAAAGTTAGGGATTTTTTTTTCGTGTGGAACAAGTACAACAATCACTGCTTCCAAGAAAATCTTTCTGCCAGATAATTTAATGACGTCATATACATATTCAGGTGGCGCAGTGACACAATGGTCAACATTTTTCATGCAACGATCTCACGGATCCATTTCCAAGCACCACTGACATAGGAAAGTTAGCTCACAACCAATCTTGCCCCCCACCCTCCCTACCTTTGCTCAAGTCTGTACTATCCAGCATTATCAGGTACTGTTATAAAACCCAATAGAGCAGCTTTCATGACTATTTGATACTGAGCAGTGGTATCAGCACAAATGATGGGTGAATTGTTACATCATAACAGTTGGCAATGGCTTAGGGGAGCCTTCATCCAGCAGTGGATTAATCCTGGCGTCACGGTAACATTACCGGATTTATATAAAGTAATATTAGCACTTAGAAAAAACGCCTACATTCACTCACCCCCTTCACACCGCAGATGACAGTGGTGTTTCCCACTTTGACCAATGCTGAACCATCAGCCGTAGACAGCGAGCCTGTTCCAAAAACAGAGGTGGTAAAGAGGTGTTTAAATATCTCCCCTCGTTGTCAGAAACCGCTTTCTGACAATGAGATGAGACACTGCCCAAAACCGGGGATGGAGGGGGAATGGGTCGCAAATAGCAGGACTGTCAAAATGAAACGTCACCTACCAACATTGAGGGTGGTGACACGAAACTCTCCAAGTTCTCTTCCATCTGGTCTGCAGTTTTCTTTCTGCAATTACGTTCGGCAGTGAAACGAAAGCACTCAACGTTCACTCCAGCAGCATGTCTCATATAATGGGGGGAAAAAAAAATCAGAGCTGTCCGACTTTTTGCGAAAGAGCCGCTCCCGACAGTGCCGACAGTCATCCTTACCAGAAAACTCCTGTAATATTCCACTGGCTCGGCTGTCCTGTAGAAACAAGAATAAGGCTTGTGAATAACAATTAATAATAATAATTGCATTTATGGAGCGCTTTTCGCCCGAGGTTCACAAGGCGCTTCACAGAGCTGCGGAGAGAACGGCGCATAAACAACAACGGTACTAGAATGGAAAATCAGCAATATTTTATGGGTTTAAAAAAATATATACACACACCGTTGCAGAAGCACAAGCAAAACATGATCTGAATGATGCTGTCCTCACTGCAACAGTACACAAGTCTAACAGTGCAGTGTTAGAGCAAAACAACAGTGCTGTCGACGATGTCACTGGTTTATCGATATGCCAATGACGCGAAGAACGCTTTCACAAAACAAAACCGACCGGTAGGTCGCGACCCATCAGTGGTCCGCGAGCGCCACCTAGCGGTCCGTGGAGACCAGACCCAGTTGGACCTTGATGTGCGAAAGTTTAGAAAAAATGGTCTAAGAAAGCGGCCTTCCCATCTACCGCTTTATTCATACAAGGGGGGGGGGGGCAGCACTTTCTCACGTCCGCTGAGCGAACGAGCTGGAAATGAGCGTCTCGAAATCCAAAACCAAACTCTCGCGTTAAGTTCTTATCAAGATACTTGTGAACCGGCCGCGACATCACCTCGCTGCACTTGAGGACCCGGCTTCATCAGCAGCAGCAGCTGAAATCGGGATTCCAACTCAAGACTCTTTAAGCGGTGCAAAGCTCAGCGCTCCGACAAAACCCATGATTTTAAAAAAGCACATGTTTTAGTTGTGGGTGGCACGGTGGCCCAGTGGGTAGCGCTGTCGCCTCACAGCAAGAAGGCCCCGGGTTCGAATCTCGGCTCGGGTGCCTTTCTGTGTGAGAGTTTGCGTGTTCTCTCCCCGTGTCCGCGTGGGTTTTCGCCGGGCACTCTGGTTTCCTCCCACAGTCCCAAAAAATATGCTGCTGCATAGATTAATTGGCTTGCAGACTAAATTGCCCGCAATACACAGTGACGAACTGGCGTCCCATCGTGGGTGTATCCCTGCCTTGCGCCCTGTGTCTGCCGGCATAGGCTCCGGCTCACCGCGACCCTGTACGCGGTTTCTGACAATGAGACGAGATGTTTTCGTTGCCGAGTACAGGCCTAACACGCGAAGCGGCTAGTAACAATGAGCACGCGGTTGCCAATACACGTGTAACAAATTGATTCCACGGAGCATAGTTATCAGAGCCTGGAAGTCAATGGGATGAATGGACATTGAGAGATGAAATTCTGGCTCCTCCTTATTCTGTCCGGTACCCATATCCTACAGGACATTGGTGACAATGATCTTCCACAAATCTCTGCTCAGCCTTCTTCTATAAGGCTGTTGTCCATCGTTGATACGCGCATTAGTCTCGAGAGACTCTTGACATAAGTGAGTCTCTCTCCTCCACGAATTCCGGCACAATCCAAACTGCGTCACTGAGATCTCCGATTCTCTGCCCTCCCCACCACCCACCGATTGCTACACAACAACAACAACGTGGGTCATTCGGGACGCGATCGCACGGGAAGGAGCGCCTCTCGCTCTCCGCCTCTCATCTCAGCGGCAACGCAATTCGGGCGGCGGCAGCGGCGACGAATCTTGTCAGCGGCCGAGCGAGCGCACGCTCCGTCCGATCGCTCCGAGCGGGATTAAAGGCAGCGGTCGCGGCGGCGCGAGCAACTTAACGTGACGACGGCGCGGGCAACTTAACGTGGCGGCGGCGCGAGCAACTTAAGGCGGCGTCGCGGGCAACTTAAGGCGGCGGCCGCGCGGGCAACTTAAGGCGGCAGCGGCGCGGGCAACGGAATGCGCCGGCGCGAGCAACTTAAGGCGGCGCGGGCAACTTAACGTGGCGCCGGCGCGAGCAACTTCAGGCGGCGGCGGCGCGAGCAACTTCAGGCGGCGCGGGCAACTTAAGGCGGCGGCGCGGGCAACTTAAGGCGGCGGCGCGAGCAACTTAATCCCTAACAGCGACACCGCGACTCACTTGAAGGCCGCGGCCATGGCGAGGCGCTCCACCGGCCCGGCAGCTGGCGCACGAATCCACGTACGCCGATTCGCCGCGCCAGCGTCCGTGAGCGCGGAAGAAATACCTGACGGAACGCGCGCCGTCCCTGAGCGATCAAACGTGGCTTCATAATAATAGGAGAAGCGCTCGTTCTGTAATCCGACGGAATAAATTCGATTTCAATCATATATGTTTATATATAAGCTCACAACCACCACTACCACCCCGCCGTTGAATCGGCGGCGCGGAACGTGAGGTTTGTGAGCGACGGCGGACGTACTTGGTCGCTCGTTTCCATTGGCTCGTCGTCGTCACGTGATAGGAGGAGGGACGGCCATCCTCCTTACGATTGGCCAGCAGCTCGTCACGTGGGAGAGCCACGTGGGACTCAACCACGTGGACGTTGTTGCACGTGTTTCCACTATCATAGTTTAATAATAGTTTAATAATAGTAGTTTAATAACAATAGTAGTTTAATAATAATAGTTTAGTTTAATAATAGTAGCTTAATAATATTAGTAGCTTAATAATTGTAGGCTAATAATAATTCAGTAATAGTTTAATAATAGTAGTTTAATAATAAGTGTAATAATAGTAGTTTAATAATAAGTTTAATAGTAGTTTAATGACAATAGTAGTTTAATAATAATAGTTTAATAATAGTCCCATAATAATAGTTTAACTCTTTAGTTTCATCTCCACCAATAACAACACAGTTGTCACCTTACAACCACCGGCTAAATTACAGGACAAAGGCATTAATATAGGCGACGTTTCGGGCAATGGGCCATCATTCATGGGCGGGTGTCAATCATTTCGTCAGGCGACGAACTGTGGACGATGTCTCTGTGTTCACGCACAGGCATGAGCGTGGCTCCAGGAAGAGGTGTCACTGGGCACCACCTCCTTCATGCCGTCTCTTCAGAAAGAGCGACACGTCTAAGTTCCACAGCGCTGTGCAGCGCTTCGTGACCCTCGGGTGAAAGGCGCTTTAGCAATGCAGACGTGATTGAAGAGAAAAGTAGCCCCGGCGAGTTTGCAAGCTCTGGATGCGGGATTTCCGCGACCACAACAAACACTCGTCGAATCGACAAGGCGTGAACTCAACGCAAATACACTTTTGGAAAATGGGCGGGGGAACGATGATTAGGGGGCGGGGTTAGGGGTGTGAGTGGGCGGAGGAAGAGGATTGAGGGGCGGGGTTAGGGGTGTGAGTGGGCGGAGGAAGAGGAGTGAGAGGCGG
>JAZEWT010000009.1:2899524-2910894 GCA_036362905.1 Mordacia mordax | reverse complement strand
CTCTGTTCATGCGTTATTACACAAAGTGGTGTCCCCTCTGATCTGTAACAGAGCTCACCATTTGAGATGTGGTCCCTGTCTCTTTGACGTTAAGAGTCCTTGGCGCGGAAGCCCCTTTTAAGAGCGCCACCCTAATTCCTGCCGCAGCTCTTTGTGAATTGTCCATGAATCGCTCGGGTCTCCAGATTCATGTCCAACCATTGACACAATTGGACCGACAGTGAAAGACCTAATGTCTGCTGGATGTACATATTGTAGCTGCTTGCCTGCTTGCCCTTTCTATACAAATAGCCCATTAAGGTGAAACCCAATGACTAACCGCATCCAGAGCGGGCATCAACATTTTATATTTGTGTTTATTCAAAAAATGCCGCTGCGTGTCTCCAGCTTGTATGTTTTGGACGTTGTAGTTTATATTTCACTGTTTTTCAGATCCTAATGAATGAATCTGTTATGAAAAGCGCCCAAGTGATTCATTGCACTCGCTGTTATATTTAAAATTTTCAAAATGGCAAAGTCAAAACTGTGGCTTGCATGGTACTGAGAATGTAGTTTGTTATATTATTACTCATGTCCAGCCGTGTTGCAGTCTATTGCTGAATGAGAGCCTGACTAATGCATGCAGTTCGTGGGGGTTATTTTGACCATAATTCCACCATGCTGCTCAGTGCCGGTAGGAGCATGCGGGCAGCACGGTGCGTCGTCAATGTGTTTTGCTGCACTGCCCGCTGCTGGTCACAACGCAGCCCTGCAGCAGTCTGTTGTGCACAGCTGCACAAACTCAAGCACCGTCCAGTCGATGTTCCTTGGCTTCCGAGATCTGGTTTTCTTGTCAATGCTTGTTCCGCCGTAACAGTGGAATTTTCCACCACCGACTCAGTGGTGTGAATAGGGGGCACATTGTCACTCCTCGTTTGTTGGAACTGACAGTCATTGTAACCCGTTTTTGTGAGTCGTTGACGTGTTGTGATTCACCGTTATGTACACCGCGGCATACGTGCGGTGTGTTGCTGTAATGTCCTCATTTGTGCACTTGTTTATTCCACTCATTTTCCGGGAGGAAACATTCACGTATAATGAGATGAGAACATTTTTTATTCAATCGTTATTAGTTCCCATCTAAGTACTGCATGATTATCATTGGGTGGCTAGAGCCTGTCCCGGCAGATGTAGATCGCAAGTCATGGCTACACCTTGTATGGAATGCCTATCCATAAGCGGACATCGGGGGAAATTTAGTCAGCAGGCCAATTAGCTTCAGCAGCACGTCTAATTAAAAACAATGTAGCGATCGACGCGGCTATCCTGAAAGATCAGCTATTGGAAACGATCGTAATGTATCGAGCCATGAAAAGCTACCCGAGCGAAGTGTTTTCTGGATGCAAAGACATTGACATGATGAGCACAATGATCCACTGTTAACTCTTGAAACATTTACATCACTGGTGGCGGTCACCGCAGCCCAGTTGCGAGAGCATCTCTGCGGGCCTCGCGCGTGAAACCAACCCCCCTGCCTCGTGTCTTGCAGTGCTGCCGCCCGTGCTTGTGCCGCGCCACAGCGAGTTCAACCCGCAGCTGAGCATGATCCCGCAGTTCCGCAGCCTCACGACGAACTTCGAGTCCGCGGGGCTGCACGGCGGTCCGGGCCATTTCCCCGAGTCGTTCCAGCAGCCCAACAGCAACCCGTTTGTGCACTCGCCCAGCAGCACGTCCAGCTACCCACAGTCGCCCGCCAGCTCGGGCCCCGGCAGCCCCTTCCAGATCCCTGGTGAGCTCGCAAACTCGAGTGACAACAAACCCGCGCGCGCCCCCTGTCCTTGTCTGGTCAACCGCGATGGCAAGGTTTGAAGGGGTGCGAGGATGTGTGTTTGTGTGTGTGATTTGGTGGTTGTAGTGAACCGGTCCTGGGCCTCCCCGAGGTCGACTCAGCCTCGAATGAGAAACTAACGCAGTGTGGAAACATTGCCACTAGGGAGACAACGGCGGCCGGGCGTAGTGTTGGTCACTCACCCCCTCGTGTGCCGTGTCCACCTACATAGATGCTCGCTAACGGCTCTTGACCCTACGGTTTGTTAAGTCTATATGGGGGATCTTTGTCTTTGTATTGTAGTGGTTAATGCGCCGTGCCTACGGACCTAGCGATCCGAGTTTGATTCCTGCTCATGGCCAATACCTGTGACTAATATTCTGAACCGGTTCTGGGCTTCTCTTCGGTTGACTCGTTCTGAAATAAGTCCCTGGTGAGTTGTCTACTTCAGGCATCCGCCACAACACGACGAATTCGATCCTCCAGTACGGGCTTGCGGCATGTGTCCAGATCGCGTCTCCATTCGATGGGTGACGGAGCCTTCTCGCACTGCGCTGCTCTCAGTCTGGAATGCCCTTCCTCTGGAGGTTCGATCAGCTGAGTCTCTGGGCATCTTCACATCTCTTCTCAAGACTCGTTCCGTAAAGCTTTCAAGCCCTCCGGCTAGGACCATCGATGCCGCTCAGTGTTGCCTTGCCGGGATGTTGGCTCTCTTCCGACCTGCGCCTGCTAGGGAACATTTATTCCTTCCTCCGGCTTGGAATGTTGATGCGGCTCAGTGAGGCAGTACCGGGATGTTGGCTCTCTTTCAAATTAAGGCTGCTCGGGAACATTTGTTCCTTCCTTGTTTGTTGAATTATTATTTTTTCTGCCGACTTTATGGCCTATAATTTATCGCTACTATTTTTGACTTTCAGTTGAACTGTTCTGATGTTGTTGTTGACACGGCGTTCTCTCCACAGCTTGGATTTGTAATAAAGAAAAAAACCCCAAAAAAACCCGTCGTTGCTGATTTTCCGTTCTCTGTCGTTGCTGCTGGCCTGTGCTGTTCTTTCCACAGCCCTGTGCTGGGCTTTGTGACCCTCGGGTGAAAAGTGCTCTCAATGCAATTATTACTTTAAATCGTGGGTTACATATAAAAGCATAATAGATAGTAGTTTGCTTGAAGATATCAACTCGCGTATTGTATGTGAGCGTAGTGTTTTACTTTAAGGAACAAAGCTCGTGGCTTTAATCGTTTGTCTAATTGATTTCCGAATTCTTATGACTGTTAATTTCTTTTATCATATCGTTCGCCTAATTCTTACGATTGTTATTTTTAATTTAATTTATTGAATTGCTGGTTGTTTGCTACTCGGATTGCTGAATTCTTACGATGATTGCATCGAAAAGCTGCTCTCTCGGGACAACCGCGTCGATCGCTCCCTACCATGTGTATATATTTCATTTAATATGAAATGCACAAGCACATGTGATTGCCATATTGTGAAGATAGACGTTTTGCATAAGATCTCAGTGCGTGCTGAATTGTCCTTTTTTTGTTTGTTTGTTCACATGTAATTTGGTGCTTGCGTCGTGAGTGTCCGAATCTGTTGAACCTCTGTCCGATTACGTTCTCGCTATCCAGACTGACGGACGCTCGGCTATTTTGTCGCTCGTTTGTGTGTGTGTGTGTGTGCGCGCGCGCGGGTGTACAGCGGACACGCCACCTCCTGCGTACGTGCCCCCGGAAGATCAGAACAGCCAGGACGGGAGTCAGTCGATGGAGACCAGCACCACCATGGTCACCACCTTGCCCAACACTGGTGGTGCGTCTGGTCATTGATGTTTTTAAACTTCTCTATTTTCATCCGGCTGTTGCACAAGCATTCGTATTTATTAAATACAAGTGTGTGTGTGTGTGTAGATGTGTGTCTGGTCAATCGATTTAATTTAGTTAATCATAAAATCATAAGAACCTATTATCACGCATCAAACATTGATTTTTGGTGTAAGTTGCGTCATTTTTAAAATTTAAGTACAGAATATTTCTTTAAACCTTTTACATCGTGATTAAATGAAGCAACATTTTTGTAAACTTGAAGGTTAATTCCAAAACATGAATTCCACTTGATTTTTAACACTCCAAAAAATTATAGGTGCAGCTTTACGAGAGGAAAGTGCCTAATTTTATCAAGTAGTAACACTGGAGAAAATTGTGCAGTGTCTTAATAATGTAAACAACTTGGCTTGAGGCAGCAGGAAAACAATAAACTTACCATGTCTAATAATAACATGGATGGGAACGGGCTTTTGAAGTGACTGCAGTTGTCGTCACGTCATCTTCTGAGAAGCGTTTTGCACTCACGTGGTGGTGCCCTGCTCACTATGCGAGCGTTGAACGGAAATGTCTGTCCTGGCCACGCACCGATCACCGTATCGCCCATACTCCGAGCAGTATCTTTATAACTCGTGAGCCAAGCGGAGGTGAGCCTGGCTCGTGCCTGCACGAGTCGCCACCACGCACGCCCAGTTGTGATAGGTTGCTCTGCACCTGGTGCATTGTGGTCAGATGATGGTGCTGCAGCAGAGTCAATTGTTGTACAGTACTTCTCGGATCCTCTGTCACTGCTCCCCATCTTCACTAACTTGCTCCTTACTAGAGTTCTGACGTATGATCAAATGACACGACCCACAATGTCTGGGAAGGCCCTCCTTTAATCATTCGAGTCACAAAAAAGGGCTGTCTAGTGCACAGGTACCTTATACGACTGCTGCATGTCGGAATATCGTTTATAAAATAAAAATGTATAGGTTTTCTCATAGTACAGAGAACAGCCGTTTTTAAGCACACCTATTGTCAACACGGCACAGTGGTGCATTGTGTTCGCTCCTCCAAATGGAATAAATAAATAAATAAACTCTTGGTCTTGTGACACGTTTAGACCGGCAGCCCGTGACGTACGAAGAGCCCAAACACTGGTGCTCCATCGTGTACTACGAGCTGACGAACCGCGTGGGCGAGGCCTTCCACGCCTCGTCCACCAGCGTGCTGGTCGACGGCTTCACCGACCCCTCGAACAACAAGAACCGCTTCTGCCTGGGCCTCCTGTCGCACGTCAACCGCAACTCCACCATCGAGAACACTCGCCGGCACATTGGCAAAGGTACGTCGCGCCGTGCCAAATTCTCCGACCTGGCGGAGATGGCCCAGGTGTGGCGCTCGGCGTTCACTTTTGCGTTCGGGAATCTTTTGTCGCTTGAAGTGACGTGATGTGGATCGCGCATTCGGATTGTTCATTGTAAGCGAGGCGGTTCAGCGTGACCAGAGTTCATTTGTTCGAATCCACGCCGCCACCCGTGATTTGAGCTGGGATTCATACGGTGTGTGAGTGTGAGTTGATCTTGGCCTGGGTGATCAATGACTGGTGCGTACAAAATAGTGTTAGAGATGGTGTTCACCGATTATTTTTTTTTCTCATGCCATTGATGTGAATCGAAAGTGCACAAACGAGACGATACACAATCCGTTGCGTTCAACCGGCAAAGGGTCAGAGCGCCCTGCACAACACAGCTGTTGTGCAGGGCGCTCTGGTGCAGGGAGCCACGTTCATCCTGGATCTCGTGCAGCCAGACTTTCCAGTTGTGGCTCACAAGAATCGAATCTTCTGCCTCTTGCTTATACTTGCGCACGAGACAAACAGAATGGACTCGTGACTCGAGGATTGTGCTTTGTCAGCGCTCACTGCCTCCCCCTCCCCCCACCCCCCCACCTGTTCTCTTACCCCGGTCACGTGACAGGCGTTCACTTGTACTACGTGGGTGGGGAGGTGTTTGCCGAGTGCCTGAGCGACAGCAGCGTCTTCGTGCAGAGCCGCAACTGCAACTACCACCACGGCTTTCACCCGACCACCGTGTGCAAGATCCCCAGCGGCTGCAGCCTCAAGATCTTCAACAACCAGGAGTTTGCGGGCCTGCTCGCCGAGTCCGTGAACCACGGCTTTGAGGCCGTCTATGAACTCACCAAGATGTGCATCATCCGCATGAGCTTCGTCAAGGTGAGCGGACACTGACCGGCAGGTGGCGGGTATTTTGCACGGGAGTTTACCCTGGCGCATGCCTATAGGCCCAAAAAGCCAAACGTCCTTTTCAGTGTGGCGTTACATAATTGAGCAAATCATAATCATCACTATTCAAGGTCTGACTAGATCAGACAAGAGTTATATTTTTCTTGTTTTGGGCACAATTAGAGAAAACTTTGGAACACGTGTTTTTGTTCTGTAGCTTTAAAGTCTTGTTTTTTTATTCTCATTTAATGAAGGCTCATTTGATTGGCCACCCTAGGACCTCTATAACTTAAGTACGCATTAATAAGATATTTTTTAGTTGAGTTTTGTTTTTTAAACACCACCTTAGAAACAATCTGGTGCAAGTTTTGTAAATCAGAACAGTAATGGCGGTGCGGCCGTTAAAATCTGTTTCTGTAAACAGAACCCTACTACCTCCTGCCCCAGTCACCGTGCGAAACGTAACCGCGACTGTTGCTACTAAAACTCTCCTCCGTGCGCCTGGTTCCACGCGGCAAAGCGACACGCGTTGATCCCCCCCCTCCCCCCCCCCGAACTGCGTTAACCACGCTCGTGCGCACGTCTCGCTGTGCCCAGGGCTGGGGCGCCGAGTACCACAGGCAGGACGTGACGAGCACGCCATGCTGGGTGGAGATACACCTGCACGGGCCACTGCAGTGGCTGGACAAGGTGCTCACGCAGATGGGCTCCCCACACATGCCCATCTCCTCGGTCTCCTGAGCATCGGATCCGCATTTCCGTCACCTTCAGTACCAGCCAAGAGACTCCGGTCGCCTGCCGTTTTTTTTTTTAAACCGCCTACACTGAACCTGCCAAAATTGAGCTTGTGGTGTTTTCTTTTTTCATTTTTGGTCTCTTGTTATTGTAGCCTAGTTTTTATTACTGTTATTATCATGGGTTTATTTTTTACCATCTCTTGCCATAAGCGCACAAGTTATTACTTTTGGTATCGACACCCATCTCACATTTGGATGTCTGGCTGTAAACCCAAGCAAGCTGCAGTCTAATCGCAGTAAAAAAAAAGTTTGCCATTCATTTTATGTTGCCGTTTTTCTTGCTGTAGCAGCAGGCACTGCTTGCTCGGAGCTCTTTTTAATCATGACCATGTTAGATTTGTTCCCACGTACAACACAGTCTTCATTGGAAGCATCTTCAACGCTGGTGGGTGGCGTGGCTCTTGTCACGCTGTCTTGACATTTGAGCCTTCACGTGCCCACACAAGACTGCAGCTTTGTCTCACCTGGCCATCGAGTCTGAAGTATTAACTGGTCGTTTCGTGAAGTTAAGACATGAAGAAGTTGCGAACTGCGTTCGATTTTACAGAAGTTTCTGTGCATGGCTTTTCAGGGCCTCGGAACACTGGGCAGCTTGTATAACCGATGACAACTTGAGTGCTGCAAACCGGTGCAGCTTTTGTGTTGCAGTTTGTGGACTTAACAGGCCTTACTGCAGATCCTAGAAAACCCATGTGCATTGCTAAACTCCACCCTGGAAAAAAAGGTACTAGGCTGCATTTGCAAACAGTTTCTGATGTTGAGAATAGAATAACATAAAATTGTAAAAAAATGCATTGATGTTCAGTGCATAGAATTGCCATTTTTGCAGTCAATTGCTCGTTGGATTACAGTTATCCTCAGTCATAGGGTTGCTTCTCAGAAGCAATGGTTTTTTTTTTAAGTTCTATTTGTGGTTTTTTTTTTGCTTCCAGGGTTAATATGTAGTCCGTTTTTTGGCCAATTGTGCGATTGCCTGGATTCTGAAGTCATTGAATGGCTTTCGTGAAGTAAATTGCAGTTGAATTTCACAGTTCGATTGATTTTTTAAGTTCGTGTCAGTTTGTTACTTGTCTTGACCGCAGGACCATGGGTGAAAGGAACGTTGGGAAATGGGTGGAGGGGAGGATGTGTGGGCGAGGCGAAACTGATCTAGGCACCGCACGTGTTGATTATCCTGAGTAGTTTTTAAGTGAATTTGTTTACAAGCGCACGTGCCGTGTTTTTAAGTTCACAATACACGAGAAACGGAGCCTTTGTGCAAGCAAGAAGGTATTGGGCTTTTGGTTTTTATGTCTGCGGACAACATTTTAGTAAACGTGCAGTTTGCGTTATGTTGGTAAAAGCAAGCCTCTGGCTTTTTACCAACAGTTGCAAGTCACATTTTACAGGTGTGAGCTTTAGCCAAGCTTCTGTGTTTTTTAAAAGTTTTTTAATTGTCATTTTTAAAAAACCCACATTTTTAGGGCTGTTCTCATGCGCTTTGTGCGCATGCGGCCTCTTCGAGAAATGATGTAGCGTTAAAAGGACACTCGAGGAAGGGCAAGGGCTAAATTCGGGAAATGGATTATAACAATGAAATTTGTGTACAGCTTGCAGTAGTTATTACTTTATAACGGAGCGTTTTGTATTGTAGATGTGTATGACGTATCAGAGCGTTCATAGGTAGGTTCTTTGCGATGGTAGTAGAAAAATAAAAGGAGTGGCGATTGTGACGTTTTACTTTTGTTGCAAATTCTTGACCTTGTCAAACGCAATGCCATGCATCGAAATATCTTTTTCCTGCTGCAGAAATCTGCCAACCTCCCAATGCTCGTTTAACATGAACAGTGCATTGCAGTATTTTTCAGATTTTTATTTGAGTCTCTCCTGTGCTTTTTAAATAACGCTAATTCATTTGTTGTGTAGACTTGCAGAATTGGCTCAATTGAAGGAAAAAAAATATGCACGGGCATAAGTAGGTTAAGATTTGAAAACAAACAGTTGTGGTAAAAACTTTGTACATAAGTTTTAAAGCGGGGAACATTTGTTGTAGACTGCCGCATTAATCAACTTTTTGACTTTAGTTATTTACAATTTACGATGGTGTTACTACATCGATAAGTCTTCAGATGTCATTCTGTATAATGTACAATAATTGCCTATCATGTATTTCTCTGCCTTGCATTACAATCAGCTTAACGTTTATAAATTCAACGTGTACTAAAACATTTATTTCTTTTTAAAATGAAGCGCTTACAGCTTTTTTCCTTAGAACATTTTTTGTAAACAATATTAAACAATACACTACTGTCTTTAAATGTTACATTTTGACAAAGGTAAATAGTGGGTTTGTTTTTTCATTTTACGAGAGGTCTTTTTTTAAGAAGATAAACTATTTTGGCTAAAGAATAAATGGTAAAGCTGATTTAGCTCATCATTTTTGGTGATTCCATAGCAAGACTCCTTAGTGCTGTAAGTAACCACTGCTTTTCCCGTCTGCTCCTGACAACAACTCCTTGTATTCAGCAGTGTGAGAAATGTCAATGTAAATGTTTTGATGAACTTTTGCAAATAAACTGCTTTAAAATAACCTTTCGTCTTGGTTTATTGATGTCTCTAATGGGAGGTTAGAGGCAAGAGAGAGTCTGGGTGTAACGTTGTTGAGTGGGGAGTGGTTTCCCAGTAGGGATGTTAAGGTGACCACTTGAACTTGACTGGCATTGCCAGTTCTTTCAGGTCAAAGAACCACTTTAAATGTCTTGGCAGGATTCTTGCAGGACTGACCGATTTCTCAGAAAGGAGGCGCATTACAGGCATCCAATGTCCAGTACGAAATTACTTTAGTGCTAGAAGCCCAGGTGCAGGATCTTTGTAAGACTGCGAGTTCATCCTGAATTGACCCAAACATCATGCACAGCAAACTTGTTGACTGAAGCACCTGGTTATTCTGGAAGTTGCAAAGGCAGGCGTTCCTAACACCAGTACAGGAGACAATATTGTGCATGTTTACGAGAATTGAGGTGGCCCAGCGAGAGGCTGGGAGTCACATGGCCACCTTTGCAGAGATGGTGTTTTGGGTGTAATTATGAGGACACTGGTGGTGTCTATTTGGGGGAAAAAAAGTGAATTTTCTAGGATTAAACCAATGATACTGTTTTTATTTGTGGTTTACAGGTTCAATACAATAGATGGAGCGAGTCTCCCATGAAATAAACTCATGTCATGTTCATACCTGTTAACAGCAACACATTTTACAACAATGGCCACATTGAAATACAATCCAGCTTAATCCATTCTTATACACCAGACTGATTTATGACTTGCTGAAAGTGATGGTTCCATATCCTTCGGTGGAGAGTGTTTAAAACTGCTTTACAGGTGTCGATAATTGTGGCATAAGTGGAGGTTTTAAAATACATTTTAACATCTCATTACTTTAATTGGGTTTTATACAAACTGATCACCCTGTAAACCCACCATCCTCATCCGGTGGGTCGGACCCCATCACTGGACCACGTCTGCCACCTAGTGGTCCGTGGAGACCATAGCCAAGTGGGGAAAAAGTAGTGAGGCTTCGCTACTGTCAAATAGGTCGCTATTTGTGAATAGCGAAACATAACTACTGCCACTGAAGTGTGGATGTGCATTGCGGTGACATTCGCGGTAGGGCTGCACAGCTCTCCGGAGGTGTCTCGTGTCGTACCGTGTGCTGTTGGGCACGATGTCCGACGTTTCGTTCGGGTCAGAGGGAACCGGTGAAAAATCATGAGACACAACACGTGGTGCAACACGAAAACACACACCCGAGAGCTAATGACGACGCGAGTTTTGGTCCACGAATTCACGGAACTCTTTCACTGTCATGTGAAGCCCATCAATTCATCCAAGAACTGGGCGAATTTCTCAGGCTGGCCTGGAGGAAACGGTTTCAGGGTCTTGAGATCCATCTCCCGAAGGGTCTGCAGAAGGGTGCTGCAAAGCAACGACAAACAGCGGTGATTATTAACTGCTCTCATCAGATTTAATTTGGCCCTCAGCAGCCATTAACGCTAATGCACATCAAAAAAAAAGTGACATCGATATGCAGCGATCTCTTAGTACAATTGTCCAGGCTCTTTTATGACCATACAAGCTGTGGGTGCTCCCACTTCTTCCAAGATGTCTCGCCAGTGTGGAAGAGTAGGCCCAAAACACCCTCTTCAGGGGCGCTAGTGGAGGCCCTTCGGCAAGCAGTGTTGTGCGCAACAAACTGCAACGTTGCACCTTTACGGTTTACAGCAATGCATATATACCGGCCCTGCTGACGTAAGCGGTGCGCTGGAGATTTTTCAACGCTCTTATGGCGTTAACGATTTTCAAAGGCAGTCGTGTTTTGTTGCAGGTTTCGCCTTCGAGTTAAGTCTGTTAAAAAAAATAATCAGCCAGCACACTCTTTAAATGAGTGGGGTTGGTAATGTGACGTTGAAAAATCGACAGGTTTGCCATGTGGTAGTGGATAATATTTTGAGTGTTGGCCTTTGGGTAAATACGTAATGAAATGTTACGACGATGAGCTATACGCCCCGACGGGGTTTGCGTTTGGGTCACGGATGAAGTCAGTGCAGTCAGCATTCACTCTATATATAACATAATCTCATCGCATTGTCAGAAACCGCTTAGTCTTGTACAGGGTCGCGGTGAGCCGGAGCCCATCCCGGCAGACACAGGGCGCAAGGCAGGGATATACCCACGATGGGATGCA